>JANIJG010023211.1:0-51407 GCA_024611175.1 Megaceryle torquata
GCAACATTATTAATAAATTAACATAAAAATAGAAATATCATTACACTTAATATACTAATTAATAAAATAAACTAATATAATATGATAAATTAATAAGACTTTGAAGCAAGGGCTGAACTATTGTTCTGATTGTGTAGTAACAGTTTTATGCGTTCTCCAATGCTCCATAAACCTTTGAATTTCCCTTCATTTTCAACTGCCACAGTGGTTTCCTCTTTTTTTTTTTAATCCTCTCTAATCACAACTCCTATGCTGTTTAAGCAGTGCTTTACAAAATGTGTCATTTAATAACTATGGAACTATTAACTTGTGTATGTTTAATAACAATTATTTCTGCCTATGTGGTTATTGGAATTTAAAGTCAGGACATTGTTATTTATTGATTTGCAGGAATCAGATGATATCATCTCTAAAAACAATTCATTTGAAATATCAGGCTTTAAAAAAAAAATGCATTGAAACCAGCATCTTACATCTTATGCTTTTAAAAAATGTAATGCTTCCATATCTACTTCATTTTATAATACTTTGTGCAAAGTGTTCCCCCTCCAAAATGAGTGCAAACAGCATAAAATAATTTTGACACTAGCAAATGACAAAAAAAAAAAAAAAGGTAGTCCCTGAATCTTTCTGTTGTTGTCGTCTCTTAACCAAGACATATCCGCTACAGACTCTTCTAAATCTAACACCAGGAAACTAAATATTTCAGAAGATATCCTAAAAAAAAAGTTTATACAATGTTTTGAATACAGAATATTAAGCAGGCAAGGAATTGTGAATAACCAGCAAAACGCGCAATGTATTACGTGCCCACTTTATGCTTAGAGTTGCTCTCTCAATCTATGTCAACTTTATTTTTCAGTAACTACTGCTGGTTACAGTGACACAAAACCAACTGTAATGAAATGGACTTTTATTTGCTTTCCACAAGAACATGCAAGTGTTTATGTAATTTTTATCTGGGGCTAGCAGTAGGAAACACTTATCAGCACAGAATAGTACCCAAATAACATTCTAAGTTCACCCTTCCCATAGTTAGATTAAAAGCTTTTTATTACTGATTGTGTAAGGTCAAGATTTCACCTACAAGCTCAATTCTAAAAATCTTGCACGTTAAGAAGGTAAGTACCTGCACAAGGTATTCTTCAGAGATACCTAATAGAAATCTTATTTCAAAATAAATATATATTTATAGAAGAAATCAGAGATATTATTCAGGACAGGACTCATGCATATGGCATTTTCACTACTTTTTTTTCCAATCATATTTCAATATAAGGGTGTATAAGGGGCAGAGTTATAGAGAAGAAAAATAGGATGTAACCCTCTTAACCAGCTTCATTAGAAAACTGTAAAAAAACCATACACCATACATGCACACACTTTAAACCAATAACAATGCACCAATTTTGTCAGTGCCTTTGAATACTCATGAAATTTGGCCAATGACCAAAAGTGGAAGAAATTCAAGATTTATCATGGAAACTGCAACTCTTCCTTAATCTACCTCCATGTAATCTGCAGGTTAGAAATTCTTCAGGTGATTATAAAACATAAGGATTAGAAGCCACTAAACATTCTACTGCTCTTAAATGTATAAAATCCTGCTTTGAAATAATTTATATTTCTGCATTCAAAATATCTAAAGGCAAAGGTATTCTACAAATATGATATGCCAAAGAAATTACTTATGTCTTGTTTGCTTTAAATCTGATTTCTTAAACTTTTCTGTATTTCTTTATGGTACAAAGCACATAATCATTCTTGATTTACATTTGTCATGACATTCTTGCATCTCCTACAATGTCTCCCTTCAATCATCCCTTAAGCAAGATGAAGAATAATTTCTCTTTCCTTTTCATGAGCACCTCTATATTTCTAATCACCATTGTCAATCTTCCTTGAACCTTCTCTGTTCTGCTTAATATGTATAGAACTTCATTTACTATTCAAAATACAGGTGTACAATCAGTGGCAATGAGACATTTATCACATTGCTGTCTCTTCCTTCACCAATAATTCCTAGTACTCCATTTAGCTTCTGAGACCACTAAGCAGATGTTTTCATAGAAGTATCACCAGTGACTCTCAGCCTTCTTCCCTTCCTCTCTGCTACCCTGGCCCAAATGATAAGAGCTATTCTAGAGTTTTGAACTGTGAATGGATATTTGGTAATCTTCTCTTCAATCACCTGATTCACCGCTGCAATGCTGAATTTACCACCGAGTTAGTATGACAGAATCATAGAATTCTTTGGGTTGGAAAAGAGTGACTTTAAGCTCGTTGACTCCAACCATTAACCCAACATTGCCAAGTCCACAGCTAAACCATGTCCCTCAGCACCACTTCTACACACCTTTTCAAACCCTCCAGGAATGGTGACTCCACCACTTCCCCAGGCAGCCTGTTCCAGTCTTGACAGCTCTTTAAGGGAAGAAATTGTTCCTTGTATTCAACCTAAACTTCCCCAGGCACAACTTGAGGTCATTTCCTCTTGTTCTATCTTTTGTTCCTTGGGAGAAGAGACCAACTCTACTTGGCTCCAACCTTCTTTGAGGGAATTGTAGAGAGAGAGAAGGTGTCCCTTAGCCTCCTTTTCTTCAGGCTAATCTATCCAGTTGCCTCACTTCTCCACAAATGCTACCCAATTGACTGTTCTTGTAACTAATAACTGTTTGTTTCTTGTTGGTTTTTTTGTTTGTTTGTTTTTGGTTTTTAATTTTATTTTTATTGAAATGTTAAGTCAGGGAGGGTGCTTTTCATTTTGAGCCAAGTTTGGTCTCTAATAATGACCAGATAAATGCTTCTCTGTCTTTTTGCTGATTTCTTAACTAGCTGTTCCAAGAACTAATGATTTTGGTGTCTAAGGCCTCAACATGATGTCCAGTCTACATAGAAATAGATAAGGTAATTTCAAGAGCACCTAATTGCCTTTTCCAATCACAGACACTTTGATGGTTGGAAATCCAACCTAATAAGACTAACACTGACAAGAGTTCTGTACTCTCAAATTTTTCCTTTGGCACTGAATGTCATTAGAAAGTTTCTATAATTTTTTTGTATGGTAACTCCTTTACCTGATTTGACTCAATTTCTATTCTTACATGAAGCAGATGGCAAGACCAAGCCTGCTATTTGTATATAATTTCCACTACAGCATTACAGAGTTCATTGTAAACAGTAAGACCTATTGACAAAACCAGAAATTGTTTTCTGCATGAGGAAATGGGCTAATCCTCACACAAGTAAATGCATATTGGTTTGCTATTGATCCATGGATCAACAAAAAGTGAAGCTGAAGAGGACCATTAGATATCTAGTTTAACTCACTGGAGTACATTTCATCCTAACATGCTATGCAAAGAACAACTCCGTTGGGTTATAATATTTCAAATCCTCCCTGTCTTATCCTCCCAAATAAACAAACCACAGTAAGAAAATAAAAAAGGCACATGCAACCTCAATGGTAAAGTACTAATTAGTAGACCAATCTGGTGATAGCAAAATGGTACCAGAGAAAAGCAAAAGGAAATAAACAAGGTAAGCTTAAAATTTTCCACACCCATCTAGGCTGGCAGAACATTCACTTACATTTTCATCTCTAGAAGTTACCCCTGTAAATTATTTGGGAAATACAGCACATAAGTGGGGTTCAAAAGGTGCATCTTGAAGAGAGACCTTATTGTGGACTTCCAGTATCTGAAGGGGGCCTACAAAAAAAGCTGGGGAGGGACTTTACACAAGTGCTTGTAGTGAAAGGACCTGATCAAAATGTTTTAAGTCTTTAGGGGGAGAGAAGGGGGGGGGAAGTAGGTTTCTAGCATTAAAGTTAAAAGTGAACTTTTTTAAAAGTCAAACTTTCAACTAAACTTAAAATTTGAGAATATTAAGATACCGTACAAGACTCCATCGTGCAATTTAATAGCCCAGATACCTATCTCCAGGAATCTGTCTTGACTCACCATCCTCCTGTACCCACCACCTGTACTCACTCATCTCCCAGATTTCCACTAAAGATGGGGACCTCATGGGTTTCAGCATAATCCTCCAGGTAAACACAACAGAACAAGCAAGCACATGGCAATATATGGAAAGGTTTAACATCCTTTCCCCAACACTGGGCACTGTTAAGATTTGGCTAGACAGGATGCTGGGCCATCTTGTTTAAACTCTGCTTTTGCCAAGAAAGGTTGGACCAGATGATCCTTGAGGTCCCTCCCAAGCTGGTACTCGATGATCATTCTGAACACATCATCTGCTTTACTCATTGAATAAAACCCAAGCTGTTACAGATGAAAAGGCTGAATACATCCTATCCCTCTCTTGGGGGTGCACTGAGAAAAGGCAGGAGCCTCCTCAGGGTTCTGATACAACCACCTTACCATCCTCTTGTAGAGAAGAAAAGAAGCAACGAAGTAGAGGAAATAGCTCAGAGATCTCTTTTATCATTCTCTTGTTCTGCTAAATCACTGATTAGTTTCTTTCAGACAATAATAAAAGATTTTGTTGCCAAGGTGACCTCATTTCTGAGAGCCCAGATCTCTTTCAGGGTGATTACATTTCCATGCTATAGCTCTGAAGGAAAAAAAAAATCTTCAGTGCTTGTATTTATTTTAATCTCTGCACTGATCTATAATTTTTAAAAGATAAATTAGTTGCACATTAAAAAAATGAGTTAGTGGTTCATTAAAGTCACACAGAATCTTAATGTCCCACTACATTTATAACAGACAGGAGGATTTTTCCAAACTCATGTAGTATAAAGACAAGACAGCGAGCAACAGATCAGTCACATACTGCTGAATGTCACTTACCTTCACCCTGGTGAAGGCAGAGAACAAAGGAACAATTCCTTTGCATTCCCTACGTTTCAATTTACCCACTGAATATCACATTTGTTATGCCTTGAAAGACTCACCTGAAGGGTCTGCTTTAGAAGATTGGATAACAATTATTGTCAGTGTGAAAAGTATTGTAAGCATGTTGAGATCCATGACAGAAAATTTGTTTTTCCAGGAAGCCCAGGGAAAAAACAAAGCCAACAGAGAATTTGCGATTTCAATTACCACAATGCATATGGATTTAAAAGATTCTTGCAGAAGCTAAAGCATAACATTAATTTTATTATTCTGTGCCTTTAATAGTCTGTAAGAACACCACTGGTTTTGGTTTATGTTTTGTTGTTGTGGGTTTTTTGTTTGTTTGTTTGGGTCTTTTGGTAATAAAAATTAGGAACACATCACATAGAGAAAAAGAAAAGACAAAAGAGAAACCAACATGGATGTTGTGCTAGAATCAATTCCCACCTCAAACATACACACACAGACTTTCTACTGAATTAAACCAGTTTTGCTGTAACATGAAAGGTACTCCACGTCCCTCCAAAACAGCCAGGTTCCTGGTTAGCATGCTGTACTGTAAGGAGGCTGAGACTCAGATCCTCTCCAAGCAGAGGATGTAACTAACTTTTCCCCCTCCTGGCTACATGTTCAAGTGGTGAGGAGGCAGAGAGGAGCAATGAAATAACTACTGATTATCAGTCACATCATCATCCTTGCAAAAAAATAAAATGAAAGGAATAGCAAAGCATAGTAGCCTCTGCCTAGAGCCTGAACTGGCAGAAAAATGCCTTTTGGAAAGAAAACAGTATTTCTGAACACAGAATTAGAAAGTTCTTATTCCTGACCATTATTTAAAAATCAAATGTTCTATTCAACATCATGGCTCCAGTCAAGTCTTATCAGTGTGGCTTGTTACACAGGACAAAAGTAGGCACAACTAAATTATTTCCATTATACATCTTTGAATGTATTTTAAAATAATGTGTTAATTCTTCTCATCCTTGCATGGAACACGCAGACCTCTCATAATTTCCAGCACATGATCAACATATAAGGAATGTTGCAGGATTTTTGTGTTGCTAAATATTAATACTGAAGAGGTTAATTTAAATTAATTGATTGATAGTATCTCCTTTAATAATTAAATACATAGTGTTAGTAAAGAAGTTCAGTATGTAAGTGCTAACACCATGATTTAAAGTTATGTTACTGAGGTTTTTCTAAGAACCTAAACTTGGTGACAGCCTAATGAGATGCTGATTCCCCAAAATACCACCATTAAATTGTTTCAATAAATTCTTTAAAATAATCAAATGTAAGTTGGTTTCTGAACCAATACTACACTCTCTTCCAACACCACATATGTCCACTTTTATTTCAAATATCCCAGTCCTTTAGAAAGGCCCTTGAGAAAGACACATAGAATATTACTTGATAGAGCTCTTTAAAAGCCTAGCGATTTTAAACTGGAATTGGATTTCTTTTTTTTATTTTCTTTTTTTTTTAATGGGATCAGAATACTCAGTTTATTTCTTTTTCTTTATATAATGCTAACTTTGTAATTTAGCTATATTTTTAAAATATTTGTAATCTCTTTTAAAGGCTTACATCAAAAAAAATGAATAGGCAAAGAACCACCTATTCTTGTAAATCACATTTTCGTAGTTTCGACAAAGTTTATGTGACAAGTGAACATGTTTTAGCTAGGTTAACCAAAAGCACAACTCACAGGGTACCATCACATAATTCAAAGAACATTAGTGAAAAACAAGATATGGAAGCTTATTTTAAAGGTGAGATCATTACTTCTAAATTAGCATGACCAAGCACAAACTAATGTAAATCAGTGTTCCAAAAGATTTGCGGTTCAAGTACAGACACAGAGAAACCTGAAGCATTCACAAGGAAGCTGAACCTATTCTCTAAAACAAAGATGGTCCTCATTAGCCTTTTATTTCATGAAAAACAGAGTTTGCAGACCATCATTTTCCCTGGAATACATATAAATCAATCTCTCTATTGGAAATAACTAGCAAAGAACTTACCTGGCAAGTTTTGTTACGTTGTACTGACACAGGTAACATAAGTTAATAACATATTTCTTTCTTGGCTTGTAGCCTTGAGGTTTGAATTTTAGCTAATTCATTTGCAAACTGCTATCACATATTCGGAGGGCAGATGCAATGTTCAACAACCTTGTGAGGAACATAATTCTGCTAATAACTTTTTTTAAAGTAACTACAAACTGATACAGTGAAAGATTGCAAGTGAGCTTGGGCATCATTTACATGTATGATTTTGTCTCTTAACAGGCAAAAGCAAAATTATATTGAGAGGCAATGACAGAATAAACGTCATTCAGGTAAAACAACAAAAATCCTCTTTAAAACTCTAAACTTTTTTCTTTTTTATTGCAAATGTCAACTATTTTTGTTCTTTATTTTTCTAAATAATTTAGAATAGAAAAAGAAATTCCCAGGTAGAAAACAAATGCAAAAGTATGTGAAGGTAAGACCATTAAGCCCTGGTGTAAATTATACTTACATGAATTTTATAAAATATATACTGGTTTTGCAAAGTATTTTTGGTCTCTTACAAAAATACTCAAATTTTTAAGAAGTAAAGAATTTGATAAATACTAGCATATCTACTTATGCTTGTAAATTGATGGCTAGCATAAGCAACTTAAATCTCTCTGATAAAATTACACAATCATAAAACCAAAAAGAGAGAGTGTCATTCAATTTGGTAAAGCAAGTCATGACTTCAAGGAGAAAACATCAAGAGAGTATGTTTTTTGTTGATTTTTATTTAATCATATAATTCTGAAATATATTTTACTTGTAGAATTCAGGGCTCACAGAAAGATCCAACACACATTTCTTCTATACTGACTTAAGTTCACAAAGCTCTAAGACATTGGATACAGTCAGTGTAGTAAAGACATTTTTATTTTTCCTAATCTCAGAAAAAAACCAAGATACTAGCACAATAACTCTCCTCCATTACATAAATCAGCAAAAGAGAAGCAAATGTCACAGAAGTATCTAATGTCTACTTTTAGCTTAAAAAATGGCAGGGGTGTATGGGGAATAAGCTGGGACCTAAGCGCACCTTCACACCATCCTTCTACAAGAAATCAGTATCAATTTATAATTAACATCCTACTATTGTGCTGCTTCATCAGCTGATGGGAGCATCAATTCTATCGCACTTGTCAAAATGCCAGAAATACAAACTTCTGTCAGCTGGAAACGTACAGAAACTCTGAATGTCAAAAGGACCGTCGCCTTGCCCAGCTCTCTTAATTATTGTAGCATCATAAAATAATTCAGTTTGGCAGGGACTTCATAGGTCACCTATTCCAACCTTCCGTACCAAGTAGGGTCAGCTATGAGGCCAACCCAGGTCACTCAGAGCTTTATCCAGTCTGGGCTTGAAAAGAAACATGGATGGAGATTGAACAGCCCTTCTGGGCAACCTGTTCCAATGTCTGCACTCTGGAAGGAAAACTGAGAATCTTGGCAAATGCTAAATCCCTTCACTTCAGGGACATTTGACATATTTCCTTAGAGTCCCCTGGTAGAAATTACAGGTGCTAGCTAGCAACCAAGTAAGGAAACAAACAGTTGGAAGATCAGCCCTTCTCTTAGACACAGACTTCCTTGAGCACTGTCTTGCTTTCACTTATTCAGTTTTATTAAGTCCAAGACACTTTTAGTGTCTTTTTAGAAAAGTTCTTCAGGCCAAGAAAACCCCACAGTGTTTATGGGCAAGTAAACTTGCACATACGTCTCTTAGCCACCATGGTGCAATATCAATAGTGATGAAGACTAGATACAGATTTCCATCCCCTAGTGCTCTCCATCCACAGAACAGTATTTTAAAAGATCTCACTGCAAGTGTTTCCAAGTTCTAAAAAGGACAGGAAGAAATCAAGTGTTTACAATAGCAATGACCCACTTCTGACCCTTCCCTAATTTGAACAAAATAAATATACCAGAATAGAAACATTATTTCTAGAATCTAGAGGAAAATTAGAGATATTTATAGGGCTCCCAAAACAATCAAATTTCAGATATGAGGAAGATAAAAAAAGATTATCTGTTATAAAGCAAAACCAGATCAGTTAATAATTTCTCTCAACTGTACTTTTTACCATCCCCCTCAGAGAAAAATGATCACAGGTGCCAGACACACTTTAATATCATAAAGTGACAAGCTAAGGTTGCATTTCATATCCCAGTGTCAAGCTCCTTTTGCTCCCTTTCAGCTGGGGTCTTCCCACATTATGTTCCAGGTAGATCTTGTCAGTTATACATCAGGAAATTTGGAAAGGAGACAGGGAAATGAAAATGACACTACTAAGAGTAATATAGACATCAAGATTGAGATGAAAATTTTAAGAATTGTTCTGAATTCTTAATAACTCTTTCAAAAGGTCATTTAGTAACACAGAGTGTAGGTCCTTCTTCCACAAAGGCAAACTCAATGAACTAAACCCCACACATTTTAGTAGTTTGGCTTTCCTCAAACTTACTAAGTCAGCTAAAATATGCCCCTTTTGCTTATATGCTACATATGGCACAATATATTTACAGTATATCATTTCATTTGCAGGAATATCACAAAATGAAAAATCTACCATCCTGCCTCTCTTTTTATAAAGGGTTGCAGTTCACAGAAAGCTATGCAAAAAAAGTGCTGAGAACATGAACTGAAGAACTAGGCACTATAACTATCCATATACTTGTGAAGACAAATCTTTTAGTAGTCCCATAACACTCGTCTTGTGTTAGGCTATGACGACCCCACAAAGGATGCAAGTTTCTCCCTTCTTTAGGTTTACAAAATCCAATTATAGCAACCCTTAGCAGAATGTCATTAATCAGAAGAGCCAAACCAAATGCCTTTGCAAAGGCCTTTGGTATACAGCAAAACAATGAAAGCAAAATTTGCATCTCAAGTGATGATTTGGATGTCCAAAATCAAATAATAAACTTACTTCATGAGTTATTTATGTCAAAGGTCAATAAGGAACCCAAGAGGTTCCAGAAGATGAGGCTGTTAGTCAAGGGCAAATACTGTGTTTCAAGAAGAATGTTGATGAATCCAAGTGAAGACAGCAATTTTTATTTTATTTAAGAAAATAAAATAAGTAGTATATGTAGGTGAAGGATCTTCTTGTGATTACTGGAAGTTGTACTTTGGATTGGCAATGTCGGGGCGCTGCACAGACATTAAGAAGGGAGCTCATTTCAGCCTTTTACTATAAAGCCTGTCATAAAAGACTGTGCAAGTTCTAAAAAACAGGTACTTAAACCTAATGCTTTCAAAGGCTTCATCTATTACCTCTGTCTCCACCCACTCCTTGTCCTTCCAGGCTCTCCATCAGATAAAACACACACACATATTGATATATATCAGAATGTATGTTAATGTCAAGCAACTGCCTTAAGATTGAGCTTTAAAGAAAAGTTATCATACTTTCACAGCCTCTTATTATCTGTATTTTCCACAATCAGGACAGATACAGTGGGGAAACAGCACTTCATGACAAGAGCACAAGCTTCCTGATTTAGGAGGAGGGCCTGTAAACTCACTGCAGGTGTTTTGGGCTTTTTTTTTTTTTTTTACTTGCTATTTTCTTTGTTTATGGGGTTGTTTCGGGTTTGATTGCTTCCTTTCAAGTTCATTATCTAAAAAAATAACGTCTTCAAGTTAATGAAAAAATTACATTCCTCTTAAAAGGCTCCAGAGCTAAATAACTCCACAAGTGGTGCAAATCCTCCACCAACCCTTGGGGAATTCAAAAAGCATGGAGACATGATGCTAAGGGACATGGTTTAGTAACCATGATTCCAACCTAAATGATTCCATGATTACATTTTATTTAAGAAAAGATTCTATGCCACATTTCTAGCCCTCACTAATGTTCATTAACTCGTCTCTCCAACTAAAATGTATTTGTTATTTATCTTTATATTAATCTTTCTAGCTATGATGCCCTTTTCAAGTTATCCTTCTTCCACTGTCATTATTGGGTCACTCATGCAAGCCAAACTGTGCATGGGGATCCAAAAACTTGATCCTATTATCTGTTCATATAGTAACAGGGTATTAGAGACCCTTCCAAAGACTGAAGTAGAACCTGAAAAAAGTCAAATTTGTATGGACAACATATGAATTACAAATGCTTTAGGAGTCAAACTGCCCTCAGTATATTGATATTTGTGTAGGTGGTAACATTTCAACCCTATGACTGAAAATATATAGACTGTATATTTCTTTGTTGGTCAGGGGTTTGCCTTATTTATTAATTTCAAGCAAACTTACAATCACTCAGTGACTGAAATAAACAAGAGGATTTTCCTATCCAAAATAATTCTGCTTGTTGTTTAACTGTTTAGTATTTCAAGATCCTGAAAATTTCAGATATGCTGTATTTGTGTAAGCATCAAAACAGAGCCAGTTTTACATTTCATAGAATCATAGAATGTTAGGGGTTGGAAGGGACCTAGAAAGATCCTGCCAGAGCAGGATCACCTAGATAGTGATAGGTTTCCCAACAAAAGGTTAGGGATTTTTTTGTGTGTGTGTGTGTCACCACAGATGTAAAGAGATTTAAGAAACTTTGGTAAACATTTTGTAGAATATAAATTTCACAATTTAAAAGTGTGTTTAGACACGCCCTTATTTTAGGAACTTTTTCTTCAGAATCAGAAAGAAACTAGGTTATCTGATTGTTAGCTGATAGACAAGAAGTATTGCTACAACAAATATCTACATTTATTTATAACTTTTTGTAATTGAACATTACAAAACTAGAAAACTGGTTTGTATTCTATTCTTCATGGATGCCACTTTATTACTGAAGATAGATTTAATTTCATTCCCATCAGCTGGTGTTGCACTTCAGTTATTATAGTTCCAAAGGGTGTAATAAAATGTCACCGCGCTGCTACACTAGTTGGGAATAATGTTACAAAATCAATAGCATGGTTCGGCTATTCTTGGCATTTATAGTACTTATGGTTGATTTTATACAAATAGAGAGTGCTAACTGTATTAAGGTTTCTTCCCCTTATGTCCTCTAGTTTTCAGGTTCCTATGATATTGAAAAAACTCAACTGTTCAACAGAAATTCTCCACGTTTTGCTCTAAATAGTGTTTCTTTCAGAAAATCTGATAGCTGTTGCCTTTCTGAAGAGACAAAATGAAAGATGCAGAGAACAGCAAATTTAACTCAATTTAACCCCTATACTATATGCATTGTGGAAAGTTCCCTCCCTTTCTTTTTTCAGATTCTTATTTGGGTTCAGTAATGACAATCAGCCAGGGACCCAAGCAGTGCTTGAGTGGTCATAAAAAATGATCCAGCCTGCGCAAAACTCCATCTGAAATCAAACCTTGTCATCTCCTTCAGCAAGCTCCCTGTGCCTTGTTTCTGCAGAAAGGTAGAAATCTGGATTATCTCAGCTCTGCTGCTGATCACACAGTAGGGTCTGGAAGACATTCATGGATTGGAAGAGATGCAGCACAGCTCCAGCACTGAAGCCGGACACCAAAAAGGTTCCCATTCACACATGGACATGTTTTCCTTCTTAACATCACTCTACTCAGTGCTGGTCAGACCACACATTGAGTACTTAACTGCATTCAGTTTTGGTTCCTGCTATACAAAAAAGATGTGGACAGGCTGGACAGGGACCAGAGGAGGGCCACAAGGATGATCAGAGGACTGGAAGACCTGTCATATGAAGAAAGGCTAAGAAAACTGGGCTTGTTCAACCTTGAGAAGAGAAGGCTTAGGGGAGTCCTTATTACCATGCACCAGTATGTGAAAGGTGGTTACCAAGAAGATACAGACTCCCTTCTTACAAAGGATCACATGGAAAAGACAAGGGGTAATGGGTACAAGTTACTCCCGAGGACATTCTGATTGGAGTCTAGAATAAAATTTGTCACCATGAGAACAATTAGACATTGAAACAATCTCTGAAGGGAAGTGGCGACTTCCTTGCACTGGACAGTTTTAAGACTTAGCTTGACAGGGTGCTGGGCCAGCTCATTTAAACTTGTTTTGGTTTTTTTTTTAACCTTGAAAGGTTGGACTAGATGCTCCTTGAGGTCCCTTCAACCTGGTATTCTATGATTCCCAAATATTCAAACCAGCAGGTTCTTTCCTTCCAAGGCAAAAATTATTCAGGATGCGCCTGAAAAATATCAGGCTTAAAGTTGATAAAGAAAATGTACATCATTTAAGCCACATACTCCTTATATGGTGTTATCATGAATACTCCTGAAAGGTTATTTATTTGCTACCTTTATTAATATGAATTTTAAATAAATTTATTTCATTGAAGAGGTGGAAAGAACTGGTTACTCTCTTCCAGATATAACAGTTCACAAAAATAATAGTTATGGCAAACTGGCTTCAGGCTGAAATAAAACAAAATGTGGTCTGTGGGTGTCTGTGTCAGGGAGAGACACCTGTGAAAATATGACACAACTCATTACCGGAATGCAGATGCAGCCAAGCAAATGCAACTAGAGAGCTTCTGCCAGCTGATCCAAACACTCGTCACAGGTTATTAATCTGACTTTTTCTCTCTAATTCTAATTTACCAAGATTAATATCATGTGTACTATATTTTAAAGATGTTGCCGTGGCAAAAACTATGAATTTGGATAGAAAAATGTAGAGGCCATGTTTTAACATAATAGATGTGAACAGGAAAATAATCTCTCAAATTAATTGCTATGTTTTCTTCCTTCTTGCTTTCTTAGATCCACCCTGTAATGAACATACAACTATAATCAAAGCATTAAATAAATATCCCTCCTTTTCTCCCATGTTGAAAATTAAAAAATAAAACCACAGTGAGAAATTATTTTAATGACCACAGTACTAAGGGTCTTCTAAATCTATTTTAGAACATTTTGAACAGATGCTCCTTTTTTCAGTATAGTCCATGAGATTATAATTTTGCACTTTACACAGTCACTCTGTTCTGCCTTAGATCAGAGCATGCAGATCACTACCCAAACACCTGTATGCATTGGATAAATGTTAATGTATTCTGTCAAAACCAGAATACCTTCCACTCTAAATTATTCAAAGTCATTATCTGTATCAGCCATCTTCAAACCTAATGCCCTTGTGTTCTAAATTCTGAGTGCCTGCTGTATTATTTTTGTTTTACATTCCTGCATAAATCCATTAAACTCAATATGTTACAGCAAATTCACAAAATCAAATGCAATCTGCTGGCCTATAAAACACCAGTTACTGAAAATCGAAGGATTTAATATAGTAACAATTCAAGAAGTCACTAAACAGTGTTTGCAGGCTGAAGGTCAAACCACGTGCTAAGGAACAAGTTAGATAATCCATGCTGTAAAACAAGGTATATATTTGCTATACATAGAGTGGCCTTGAACCCACTCCTGTATTTCATATCTAATAAAAATCTGAACAGTTGGTCTGATTGGATTTTAAGTGATGCAAATTTGGAAATCAAATAGGCAGACTCCCTTTAGACTCGGTCTATTTAAACTGTAATTGTGAAGAACTGCAGATTACATTTACAGTGCTACTGAATTCTCAAGAGATTCAGTAAGAATTTTACAGAAGGAAAAGTATTTACCATTGTAAATTTATTATTAACAAATAAAAATGTACACAGCATATGACGCTCCATCATTTCGTTATTACCATTTAGCTTACACAGCAGTAAAAGTGTAACCACTCTTCAGTGAATGGAATGCTCTTTAGTTTTCGTAGTCACTTAATTATAGGGTTTGACAGAAACCAGTTATATTATTGTCATTCTGCTAGGCCGGCAACACTAAATAAAGAGCAAAAATACCACTTACATTTCCCAGACTACAAATTAAGGTATGATTTAGAGATGAGATTCACATTCTCAACTGGAAAGTAGAAGTTTTACCTTCACAAATAAATCTTAAAAGTAACAGTAGACTTGAATGTAACTTTATTCCTAACACTTAATAGTCAGAGAGAGACTTCAATTGTCTTTGGTTAAGAGACAGAAGCTAAAAATGTGAGATGCACGCACACCCTGCCTCCAGTACATTGTGAAAGGTGAACTTGTAGAAATACAAGCTCAAAATAGGATAAAAGAGAAAAAAGTCTCATCTTTTTCACTGAGATTAGTACCTCTATCAGAAAACGTCCCATGCCCTAGTTCTCGCAGATAGGAGATCTATGAGTGGCAAATCACAATGGTGTTAAGATTTTCTTGCACTTTCACATGGAAATTCATTTATTTTTCCTTATGTTTTGACACTGTTTTTATTCCTCCTCTCCAGAGGAAATTATCTTGTGCAGTTTTGGCCCCGATTCTGACTTTGCTCAGAGGAAAACCCTTTTACTGAAGTAAAGCTAGATTAAACATTTTTATAATGTTTTCTGACAAAGAAAAGTGCATTGGCCATATCTTCATTCTGTTTACACAATGCAGCTACTCTAAAGATGCTGAACCAGGTCTTCTGTCTTTTTCTGTCAGGTTTTCTTTTGACACAGCTTGTTCAAGAACAAGATTACAGGATTCCAGACCATGGCCCACTCCATATCTTCACAGGTAATTTGAAGCAGATTTCCCACAGCAGGTAATCACACCACTTTGGAAGTTACTGGCACTGGTAAGAGGCAGGTACAGCAGGAAAACAGTAGCAGGTAGAAATTACAGTGATCAAATGTCAATGTATTAGGCTTCATATATTTAAAAAGACATGGTGCAGCATAGAATCATAGAATGCTTTGGGTTGGAAGTGACCTTTAAAGGTCATCTAGTCCAACACTCCTACAATGAGAAGGGACATCTGCAGCTAGAGCAGGTTGCACCTTCAGTTTCATTTCAGTATTCAAAACGTAAATGGGTGCAGGTTAAAGTTGGTTATGCCTACAAAACGTGGTGCAGGTTAAAGTTGATCATATCTACAAAACATCATGCAAAAAATTTTTATCAAAATGCAAGATTTTTCATATCTTTTATTTACTTACTGACTCAATTTCTTGTCTTCCTAATTAATCCTGGACTAAAGAGCTTGCAAAAGTCAAGAAGGGGAGGGATGTAGGGTTTTTGTGTGTGAAGTTTTTCTCCCCTTTTCTTATTTTGTTATTAAAAAAAAAAAAAAGGTGAAAATGATGCAAAATAGCTACTCTAGAGACCTGTGTAACTCCCTTAAAATCTTAATTCTCTACAGGCTTTTAAAGTAAGGATCTTAAATTATTCACTTTTAAACAGTAAATATCACCATTGGTTCAGGAACTCCCTGAATCATAAGTTGCTGGAGGCTAAGATAATAAATTTTGCAAAGCAGCAGCACAATCACAGTATTTTTGTTATCCCCTGTGACTACTATCAAAGATAAGATACTAGGCCAGATAAAGCTTTATTCTGAGCCATTTTCTGTTCTTATTGCCCCAAATGTAGCCACCTTCTTTGAAGACCAATTTTCAGTGCTAGGATTCTATATATAATTATCTAACATCACTGCAACAAACTCCCATAAGTCATGGGCACATCATCATATGAAGTTATTCACAGTAACAGACAATTTGCTACATCAAAATTTAATTCAAATGTGGATTTCTGAAAGGCCCATGGGTGTTCATTTGCACAATATGTTTGAAAGACACTTTCCAAACCACCTTGAGTGACGTTGTTCGTCATAAACTGCCCCCTTTTAAGTGTTCATCTCTTTAGGGCTGTTTTCCACACAGCTTTTTATGTCATTTCCAAACTTGCTTTGCATAGATTTAGTCCACAGTGAAAGAAAAGCATTCCCAGAAAATAATCCTGGCCACTTAAAGTGCAGTATGCTCTGAGGGTATCCATCTCTTTCAATTGACTTGGAGGAATCCACAATGATCTGGTACCTCACATGCCTAAAAAAGGTTTCTTCAACGATATGATTCCAGGCCCAAATGAGCAATCATTCCTCACCCTAATCACCTGAAATATCTTATTCTCATAAAGACAAGTAAAAATTCTGTGAAGTACTGCATATTAAAGAGCAAATATTCCTCTTGCACTGTCACCAGTTCAGAATCATACTACTTTTGCATTACATAGGTCCTTTCCTATGCACTCAGATGAGGCAAGAAGAGTGGATTCAATTAATTATCTATTGAAACAAAATCCAGTATAAAGACAGTCAAAATAACTTTCTGCCCAAAACAGTTTTCAGGGAGGATCTAACAGACTCTCATCCCTATAAACCAGAAAATTAAAGAAAAAAAAAATCCTTAAGTATGGAGTCATCTTAGTATTTTATCTTTTAAAGCAAAATAGTTTGGTTTACACCTTTCTAGAAAAAGCTGTCCCTTTAGCTCCTGTTTGGTAAAAGAAAGAAAAGCAATTTGCCTAAAAATCTAAATCACACTAAATGCTGTTAGACTATTGGGGGTTTAGCCATCTGGTTTAGTGGCTCATTAGTAAAGAAACGACCCCTATGCATAAAACACAGTTGGGTCATTCCAAGCTAATGAGCCTTCAAGTTTTATTGTTCAGTACATACAAATGGTTAGATATAGATCTACTTTGTAAGTCTAGTCTTACACACTGGTAATCAGGCATACCTTTGATTTATTCATTCATTTATTTATATTGAAACGTATTAAAAAAAATGCTTAAGGAGAGAAGTAAAATTGATGTCCAAAGGCATGGGCAGATTTCTTTGCAGAAAGTTCATAAAAAAAAAAAAAAAGCCTCTGCATTTCTGCTTCAAAATGTATTTCACTAGTTAAAACCATGATACAAAATGGAAAAATATTTACTTTATGCTTTGGTTTTGACATCTGATTTCAGAATTTTAATTTAAATTCACACTGACAAAATGCTTACAATGGAACATTTAGATTAATCATGATGTCTATCCATGCAGAACACATCGGGATGAACCAGCTGCCATAAAAACCCAAGACCCAAAACTAACAATGTCTATAATTAAGTTTTAAATCTTGAGAGTGAGCCTTACTGCCTTTGCTAGGCATAGCTACATCCTGAGAGTCAGGCATTTTATATTCCTGACTGAATCCCTTACACATCTGTGTAACAATGAATGACTCTTCACTGACAGCCATGGGATTTCGCTCTATGGTCCTCATGCTATAAACAGAAATCAAAAGTCCTGTATGAGGCATAAGGGTTTGTGCTCTCCTACCCAGTTAAAAGAAGAATAAGACAATTTTGTGATGAACTAAAATATTTATGACTGATACCACCAACAAATAATACCTCCTCCCACTTTTTTTTTGGGGGGGTTTGTTTGTATGTTTTTTTCCTTTTTTTCATGTTATGTAGAAAATTAAGAAAAAATTATGAAAAAATAACTATAGTTATAGTAAGTACACTTAGTCTTTTTTAATAATCACTGCTATTTGGGGAGTCTTGCTCATGACACAGATCCCTGGTTTTACTTTTATTATAAATTATTCACATTAAAGTCTGCATTGTGAGGCCTTCAGTCATTAAACATATTGTTCAGCTTTAAATGTTAAAAAATGGGCTTATAGATAAAATAATGGAATAACAAATGAATTCAAGTGCTTGAATTTTGTAACTTCTACAAATTTTTTCTCATCTGAAAGTGCCTATATGGGAGGCAGAAGGAAGTTACCAGTAACAACATCATCCATCCAATAAAAAATAAAATTCTACTGAGCAAAATCATAGTAAGGTAGTTCATAAAGAAAATAAATATGCAAGCAAGTGTTCTGGCCATTTCACACTGCAGCAGTGTGAGATACTCTCTAAGAAACGAAAACCACACCATTCACTAGCTTCAGTAAATTTCCTGAGTGAATGGTCCCACCAGCTTGGAAAAACTCAGCTTTGGAACTTTTTGTTTGTTTTCTTTCCTCTCAAAATGCTATAATAAAATAGAACTAAGGCAATTTTCTTGAGTTTTTGGGTTTACAGTGCTCCAGATAATAGGATTATGTTATTATGTGCTTATATGATTACGTTAGGTACTACTGTCTGTCTTGCACATCACTGCCAATCTTTGTACTCTACCAGGACATCTTTTTTCAAGACAAGATTGTAATGCTGGTGTTTAATACAACAGCATTAAGAGAACCAATGGTTTCATTATGTTAATATGTCTTTGGTTAATTCTACCTTATCTACTTATTCAGCTTTCCCAATTAAAACCTAATTTATCTGATCCCAGGATTCAAATACTACCTGGCAATGTATTTGACAGCCTTATAGTAACTACATTACTACACATTATGCCCCAAGGTATTTTAGATCATGTCACAAAGAGCTCAGTCACTGGCCACTTAAAGCTACGGATTTCTCTTTTGGGGATCCCTGATTTTAGTTTATGTCTAAGTTTCATTGCAATGTTAATGCATAATTACAGCTACAATGCATCCATCTGCACTGTTACTCTCCAAGTCTTTTATTTTTGTCTTTACAGAACTGCTTAACAAATGAAAGAATTGGTGGAGGTAGCAGTCAATTAAAACTGACAAATATATAAAAAAAAAAATCTACATAACATATGCACTGTGAAAATGTGTTTGATATGTTACCCTAAACTTAATCATACTTAGTTTATAAAATATATATAAACTTCAAGCTTTATTATACACAAATTGATTTGACAAAAATGTTTCATTTCATCCTGTTGAAGCCATAAGCATGCAAAAATATTTTAAATGGGTGCAACAGCTGTTAAAAGGAAGGGTTTTAAATGCTATTAAATGTTATGACAACTGCATCTATACTTAAAATTCCAAAAACAATCCAGACCAAAAGGAAAATTACTTATACCTCAAATCAGTCATCTTAAAAAGAAATGAAACAATCCTCTTTCACTCCTACTGTTTCACTAAGGAAGCTTGAAGGATTTGATTACTGTAGAGATAATTTTTCTGTCTTATTTCTCAAGTAAAAAATATAAAAAAATAAACACATGTTCCCACTTCTGGCTAGTACACAGTTGTGTGTGGCAAGAAAAAAAAAAGTGGCAAATTACTGCATCACAAGACATGATGTCCTTGCATTTCTACTGTATTTTGGAAGTCATACAATAATTTCCCAAGTCAAATATCAAATCCCATTAAACATTGATACATCTTATTTCACATTATCATACATTTCACTGTTACAGAGAGCAACCTGGATGGTTTAGCTTGTATTACAATGCATACACTCTTGAGCTCTGCATCATACAGCTACATCTTAAAGAGTTTCAAAAGGGCTTACCCTCTGCCTGACAAATTCCTTATTGAAATCAAAATATCAATGCCAATTACAAATACAAGCAGAACTAAAGACCTCACATCTGTTTGATAGTTCATCATTAATGTGATTAAAATATATTCCCCCCTCCCCCCAATAACCTTTTTTTTTTTTCCCCCTAAAGATCTCATAAATACTAACAAGGTAACCTCTTCAATTTCAATTTTCTATATTCTATTATTACCTTTTATTTGATTACAGCTACACCACATCAGCATGCAGCTCTTTAGTGATGCACAAAACACTTCTGGTGTGCAAGCATGCCCTCTTCTGGACATCCCACACCATCATTTCAGATGATAATTCTCTCAATTATATTGAAATCTTCCATCACTAACTTGCAGTGCCGTGTTCTCATTTGTAAAAACACTTCTTGTGTAAACAAAAAAACCAAACAAACAACCAAATAATGAAACCAATGCAAGATACACGAACTGCAGGTTTACACACACTGCTGTAATTTGCTACATTTGATTGCTAATCTAAGTGTATATAGTGTAATGATTTTAATAATATGAAAAGAGTTTTGACTTTTGCCTGTGGTAAAGTGTATCCTTGACTATAAATAATGATGTAATGTACTAAGTGGGACAAATTTTCCTTCATTTTCTATCCTTCCCCTATTTTGAAGTGACTTCCTACCAACCTTTAATGAGTCATAGAATCATGGAATAGTTTGAGTTAGAAAGGAGGCTTAAAGGTCATCTAGTCCAATGTCCTTGCAGTGAGCAGGGACATCTGCAACTAGAGCAGGTTGCTTATAGCCCTGTCCAACCCGACCTTGAAGGTTTCCAGGGATGGGGCATCGACCACCTCTCTGGGCAATCTGGGCCAGGATGCCACCACTCTCATCACAGAATAATAGGAAGGAACCTCTGGAGATCATCTAGTCTTAACTCCCCTGCCAAAGCAGGTTCCTCAGGAATACATCCACGTAGATTTTGAAAGTCTCCAGAGAAGGAGGCTCCACAACTTCTCTGGCCAACCTGTTCCAAGGCTCCATCACCTTCATAGGAAAGAGATTTCTCCTTAGCTTTAAGTGGAATTCCCTGTGTTCCATTTTGTGTCCATTTCCCCTTGTCCTATCACTGTAAAATAATTCTTCCTTATATCCATTCTAAATCTCTTTCAGTTTAAAACCATCACCCCTTGTCCTTTCACAACTGGCCCTGCTCAAAAGTGTGTCCCCATCTTTCCTATAGACTTCCTTTAAGTATTGAAAGGCCAAAATAAGGTCTCCCAAGTGTCTTCTCTGAACAACCCCAACTCTCTCAGCCTGTCCTTATAGGAGAGGTGATACAACCATCTGATTGTGACAAGAAAGTAGTGCTGAGAACTGCTTTATTGTATAGTGTTAATATAGCTGTCTATGTCGGATGTTGACATTGCTTAAAGGGGAGTTCTATAAACTTATTTCCTAAAGAAGGGCAAACATGCACTTCCCAATGCATTGCCATTAGGTACTTGCACCCTCATTGAGCTCAAGACTGTTTACAGCTACTCCCTCCTTTGGTCACCAGCAGAATAATAATATCACAGAGAATAAGTGCACAGAGCTAATTCTTATTTCCTCATTGTTTCCATTGCTGCCTTCACATTTGCCACAGGATTACCAGGATGTGGAGACATCATGCAGACTAAAAAAAAAAACCAAACCCACCTGTAAGTGAACTGAAAAAGTTACATAGCCTCCAGGAGAGACAGATTTGTGATCTAGTTTTCTGAAAGCTCACTGATTTCTGTAGGTCTGTGCTTATTTCATTTCTGATGCATTTTTTCTTTATGCATTGTGAGTATTTTGCTTCACACCCAAAAGGATACAATGCACAACAGTGTTTATCTGGACTGTGCAAATATTGAAAGATCCATACACAAAAAGCAGGTACACATAAAGCTAATAATTATATTGTTATTGGTATAGTATAAAATGCATTAAAAAATTCTCTCATGCTGATATTGACTTGCAGACACGGAAAAACAACAAATTAATGACCCGTAAGTGCTAACTTCAGAACAAATAAAAATTTTATAAGTTATTAATCATGCTATATACACAAAATTGATAAAGGACTTTTCTACAGGTGAACAAATAGCTTTCACAATATTTTCAGATAGACTAAGCTTGCAAACATTAAGGCAATGCTTTCCAGCATATTAAAAGCACTGATGCAGAAGTCATTACTTCTGTGAGAACACACTTTAGAAAAAAACTATACTAATTATAACAAAATAATATGAGCTAAAGCCTGAAAATCACCGGAAGAAACTGCCCAGTTATAGCAAAAATTCAGTACAAGTGCTGAGAAGATTCAGGTCGTGTTTGAAGAGGAAGAAATTAAATTGAGAGAAGTCTTGTGTCTTTGAATAGATAGACATTATGCACACGCTCCAACAGTCAAATGCTACAATTATAAAAACATTTTTAATGTGGAAATAGCAAGGCACTAAACTTTAATTCATGAAGACTGATATGATCTCACTTTTAATGTTGGAGTAATGTTGAAGTAACAGAGGCTCAGGAGGACTAAGAAATACATGAACCTAGAAAATCAGTGATTTTCTGGGCAAGTAACTTTACCTCCAGGCCTGTGCCTTAACCACTAGACATGCCCTCCTACCAAGAGAAAGAGCAAAGAAAGGAACAAATATAATTTCTAGAATTCTCCTGTGCATTTCAAGAAGCCATAGAACTTGCAACATATTACAGTTTGCTTTGAAAGACAAAGAGCAAAAAGGAGGCACCTATAAAACATTCTCCAGTGGACACCACCAGAGAAAAAGCTATCAGCATTGTGGTTCAGAAACAGCACTTCTACAAATATTAATCAAGTAAATTTTAAAATCTACTTGTCCAAACAGATGAAACACCACAGGGCTGTGTAAATTTGAAACCACTAGAACCTGAAGTCAAAACAAATAGTTAGCATGTTTGTCATTTCCAAGTCATAAAGTCCCACCTTCTCACAAAGCTTCTCTATTTGTTTCTGATGGAAAAACTAAACAAACTCTAAACACGGATTTGCAAAATGAGAAAATACAGGAATGAACAAATAAATCAAGACTCGTGCAACCGTAAGCGGTGCAGCATTTCTGTAAATCTATCAAAAATACTGGGCAGCCCCCACGAGTCCCTGATGATATCATCAAAAAAAGGAGACAGAAGGTTTCTTAAAAGGTGGCTGAAGTTATATTGTAGGTAGCATACTTAGACAGTGATTTGTGCACAGTCATGAAAAGTCAAGGCACTCAGGAGGGACGCATAAATGCAAAGAAACCTAAGCTGACTGAGAGGCAATGCTGTGACACACCATAAAACATTTGCCCAACTGGGAACATATCCTATTCCTCCAGTCATAACTACGGCATTTCTACTTGTTTCTTGTAAGTTAGGAAAGACAAAACTGCTCATTGTAGTCTCTAAAAGAGCGAAGTGAGTAGTAAAATAGCTTATCTCCAGCTTGAAATACTGTAGGAAGCTTTAAATAAGCCATTGTCCTCTAAAATTATTCAGAAAGCCTGAAATTCAACACTGGTACCACAAAAAAAAAAAAAAAAAAAAAAAAAAAAAAAAAAGAGAGAGTCCTGCCAAGCCAGTCATGCCTAAATCAGTGGATGTCGATGACCCAGCAGTCACTCTCCTGTCACTCATCCCTGATTTCCCAACTCAGGACATTTCTGTCTCATAACTGTCATTTACTGCTCACTGTTACCAAGATTAACCTTATGCAAGTCAGCACCAGAACTGGTATGTACACAGGAATTATTACTTTTCCCTTAAATATGAATTCAGATGGAGCTGTTAAATATGGAAGCTGACAGCATCTTGAGAGTTTATAGATTTTCATTTACTATCATGTTTTTCATTCTCTAATCAAGGACAATAACTTCAGCTGTCCATTAAGGGCATTTCATTTTCATGTACTGCAGCACTATAATTTTACTTTGAGCGATTCAAATTTTTTACTGATAGATTTGTGAAGAAAAACTGTCTCTAGACTTGTGTTTTCTTGTCTGTTCAAGATACAATATTTTCTTCTCTGTAGGAAACGGGAATTAGAGCCTATAGAAGCTTGGTTATAGTGAACAGACATCAGAAACTGGTAGTTACTTTTAGAGAACAAGATTACAAAGAGGCAACAATAAGCAGTGCTATTTCTATGGTAGTATCAGTAAAATATCAACAAATAAAATGCATCATGAGTAGTAACACAAGGACTTCATAAAGGACTGTTCATTTCACTTGGATTCATAGAAATATTCTCTGTCCCAAAACCCAATTACAGCAAAACCAAACCCCAAGCTTTTCTGAAATGTTGGCAGTGGCTGGGAGTCCGAGCACCAGGTGAGAGGAAGAGGAAGGCATGAGAATGAAAGTTAGCTTAATAATAAGCCCAAAGGTTTAAGAAGATAAACTTGCATTTGAACAAGATGGTAAAATGCCTTGCAAATGCAGACTTGGATTAATGCCAAGCCAGTATTCAAATAATTACAGAAGTCTTTATTAGTCATGGGCTTACTCATTTGGCAACTGCTTTTGAAATTTCCCTTTGATACACCCCAGCAACCCAAAATTCATTCTGTCTCTGCTTGGAAATGAAACTGATTAAGTCAAAGGGAATTCAAAGCATCCTTGTTAAAGCATATTTCTCTAAAGATATAATTTTCTTCCTTATCTTAATCAGACATCAACACAGCAGCACCCCAATGCTTGCTAGATAGGTTTGCCCAGCATTGGAGTATATGAGCTTGGTGGTGTATTTTTAATCTAGGACTCAGTTTAAGAGGTGGAACTTCCAAGGTTTCTAGGATTTTTGGTCCCTGACACCTTGCAATACAAATCATGAAGGATCCAGAAGAGTAAACCAGCAGGAAACTAGACCACAACTAATCATCTGTTAATTTAGACAAACAGAAAACAATTGCATTAAGAGCTTCTGTGGAACTGTATTTAGTTCTTCTCTGTAGAACAGAAGTCTAGAAATGTAATTTTATTTCTAAATAAATGATGGGATTTATCACACATACACAAGAATCTGAAAATAAAAAAACTATCAATTTTCCGTGAGAGATTGGAAAAAGAAGTGATATGACCCAGCAGACAGAGTGCTTCTGCCCTCTATTCCCAGAACTAAGAGATTTTAAAGTTCAGTTGAGTTCACCAGAGAAGTAATAGATGCTATGTTGGGAAAATGTTTTGACAGTTACTAAGACAAATGAAACTAATACATATTACTAGATATATGAACAATAATGAAACAGTTCACATCTCATCTCCATAGATGTTCTTGCCGAGCGCATATATACTGCGAGTCTCCAGTCAGTCCAATATACTCCACAAATCTAGTTATTTATAGAGTTGTAAAGATCCTAGGAAATAATTTTCCCATAGCAATAATAATTCAAAAACCTCCTACAACAGTAATTACTTAAATAACCTCTGAACTGGGACCAGAACATCTGAATATATGTGAAGATAACTTGAAAAAAAAAAAATTATAAAAGTCTTATTTGACACACAGGAAATAGAAGAAACCAACATTTATTTGAGGAGTAGGAAGGAGGAACCAAAACACACCTCTCCAACTGTGTCTTTTCACAGTCCTCTAAATACATTTCTGTCACCTGAAACCTTTAAACCAGAAAATAATACAGTTGCAAAACCAGCAGTATTTTTACTCATCGAAGTTGACATCTGTCCTATCCTTCTCTTTACAGTATTTATTTTCATATTTTTCTTTGGTTGACAACATTTTATGAGTATCTGCATTTTTTTTTTTCGTTATAACTCATATCCTTGTGCTTCACCTCTTGAACTTTTTACTTCACAAATGCTGTGTCTTATGAAATCATACAACAATCCAGGAAATCTCTCTAAGTGGTCTTCTGAAGTGCAAAACAGATTTAACTTACTTCAGTCAAACTGGATAGCACACCCAAGAGATTTTTCTCTCTGGCACATAAGTACCTCTAAGAATATTGTTATCTACTTGTTAGCCTGTGCTGGATTCATAAAATATGGGTGGACAAATAGGGAAGATAACACTGTCATGTGCGTTAAATTTTCACTTCCCATGTAGCAGAGCATATTGATCACTGAATTTTGGAAAAGCACTTGGGGACAAAACAGATCTCAGGCATCGGGAAAATATCAGGAAGGTAATAGATCCATATAATGGATGTACTTAGAAAGCTCCACAGGAGCACTGCAGCTAAGACACTTGCCTCTCTACAGGGATCCTTCTAAGAAAGAGGTGGGCCCATGAGATAGGGTTTTGCAGGTGGAGAAGATTTTCTTGTGTGTCTTATACTACTTAAAAGGTAGAAGTTCCTAGATTGTTCAGTTGGAAGCTATTTCCCTCTTCTTGCACACAAAACCTGGGAAAACCCTTTTTTCTCCTTGTGTTGCCTTCAGCATTTGAAATGCTAGAAAATATTGAGCATTGCCTAGCCAGCCTTGCATTTCATACTGCTGCCTCTAAACCTTGCAGCTTCCAATTGACACCTGCAATACCATCCACTGGTACATATGCAAAAGATCAGTGAAGCATCAAGAACAACGTCTCCAATCTGAGTATGTTCTTTTGCACTCAATATTTTACATAGCTTCTATAAAAATTCAGTAGAAGACAGAACATAAACCACAACCTGTTTATAGGTGTCTGTGCAGTGTAAATATCCAACAGATAAAAGGAAATACAGAATCCACTTAACAACAACAGAAAACACCAACCAAACAAACAAAAGAAATGTTCTCGTATACAAAAAGAATCACAGACTAGCTATGGTTGGAAAAGACCTTCAAGATCATCAAGTCCAACCCTTATCTAACTCTACCAGTGCCATTACCACAACATATCATTGAGCATCGTATCTAGACAGCTTTTAAGTATCTTCAGGGATGGTGATTTGACCACTTCCATGGGCAGCACCCTGAACATCCCTCTGAACACACTCTGAACCCAAATCACAGAATTAGATACCTCAAAAGAAGCAATTTTAAGCTGAAGAAAGATCGCATTTTGAGAAAGTGCAACACATTGCCAATACCCTGCACTTCATTGTCCACATCCCTTAAATGTAACCACAAAATATTTAACTTGGTTTATGTTCTTTATATCTCATGGCAAGTATCAAAAGCAGTATGCATATTTGATCAACAAGCATCAGCCAAAAAATAATCCATCATTTTCCAAATATCAAACAGGAAAACCCCCAAACATTAACATCTGATTATATTATGCAACTGAAGTATACATTCAGTTCTTAAAATGTTTACTCAATAGCTGTAAAAAATAGCTTAAATAAATTAAATTCCAATAAAAAGCAGGGAAAAAAATATAGGAAATACGCAGCTTAGACTAATAAGACCACTGGGGGGGGGGGGGGGAAGAGGGGGAAAGAAAATCAAAAAGCATACTTTGGCAACCAAAAAACAAGATACCACCACCATTATGTGTTTAAGCAAACACAATGAAACTATATTAGACACCTTCAGTGTGGTCATAAACACCTATAGTCACTGAAAACTCTCCCTCATCTGTAAATGAGGTAAAAAATAAAATCAGAATGTTTCTGGTCCAAGGCTAAATCTCATTGTTAGGAAAAGCCTGTGTATTTAAAAAGAGGCACCACAATAGAAGCAGCTTTAACACATCCATTCTTAAAGTTTTTTTTGCAAGACCTTTAAATATGACACCTAACAGTAATAATTCTACAAAGCAAGACTCTGTAGGATGCAATCCAGCAAATCCTCTTCCACCACAGTCTCATCACTTGTGATTTAATGCTCTCTTTACAATTTCTAACCCATAAAACAGCGATGTAGACTTCACTTTCAGTCACAGTACAATAAATTTTCAACTATCACTTCAAAAAACCTAAAAAGCAAATAATACACGCTTTTACATGCTGCACCATCAGAAATAGCTGTGCCTTGATGTGACTGTTATACGGAATAATACCTTCAAAAAGTCATAGTTAGCTTTGAACTGCAGAACAGATGACTAAAGGACTGAAGTTTGCACTACTGATACTGTGTTGTATGACTCCAACGACTGACTGTAACAGTACCAATGAAAATAACTACATTAGAGGTTCTTCTTTGGACACTCTCTTCAACATTATTTTGATGATTCTAGACAAATAGGATTGAAACAGGCCACCTGATACTCTGATAGCAATGACAGACTAGACAGCAAAATATAGGATGCTCAGTTTGATACCCATTTGCAAACATCTCCATTTTCAAAAAGGTTGTTGACGTTGCTTAGCAGTATTTCACACATCCTCCAAAGGATAGAGAGATAGTTCTTATGAGTTTTAACACACCACATTAGGCAGAGAGAACAAATGCACTACAGGTTAAAACCACATTGAACAATTCAAAACCTCTTGAAACCCTACAAAATTAACTGTATTTAAGATACTGCAGTTTTGTTGGGGTGCTAAACTGACTATTTTCATGGCAACTGGATATTTAACAGTGAAGACCTTCAGAGATTTAACCCACAAAGCAAACAGACAACCTCACATGAGTATCTATAGGTAACATCCTAACTAACAAACGCAGTGCCAACCATCACATACTAGGAATCGCAGAGAAAATTAACTATAGTTACTTTCCTTAAGAACTTTCCTTAAGAAAATAATTCTTAGGCCATTTCCCACTTTGATTTCCTGTTTTCAGTAAAAAAGTATTTTACCTCAAAATGAATACTTGGCAATTTATTACATATGAAGAAACCTTAATGCTATCAGAAGCATGAAGTTCCTTTGCCAGGTAAAGAAACATTCCTGTGAGCTTCTGATTGTACCAAGTGTCCATCAAACATTTGCAACATATAAAAAAAGTAAAATAATTCAAATTGCATTACCATTAAAAGGTCAAATAATTCAAGCAGCATTACCTTTACTCCTGGTATAAAGCCGCATTATTGTTTTTGTAAAACACCCAAGTCATAACATTAGCCTCAGAAAGGTTTAATCATCCACTGAAAAAGGCAGCAGCAATACGAGTGTATAACTTACGTTATTCATGTACTCGCTGAGCAGATCCTGCAGGGCCTGCCTCACGGCGTTGCACTCGGCTACGATCCGTTCCCGGCGGTCATCTCGCGTGCATGAGGAGTCTGCCATCAGTGCTGCTCCACTGATGATACTCTCCAGCCGTTCTTCAAGAGACGGTCTGAAGCGGGCCTCACTGAATGTCATTGGGTCTAAAATAATTTTGTTCTGAAAGACAAAATATGAGTAGGAAAATTATAAGCATTGAAGGTTCTTTGGTGGTTTTTTAAGTGTCTTATTTCAGTGGCTTCATGGGGCTTTTAGTCTTAGAAAAAATAAATTATCTACTGAATTCCTGAAAGAATTAACATGGCAAAAATATCTGGTAGCTCTGAAATCCCAAAATATAAAGTTAAAAGTAAGACATTATATATAATTACGTATATAATACTATATAAAAATTCACAACCTACAGTTATTGATGACTGTTGAGAGCAACACAACTGATTCAAATATGTAGTGGGATGCACAGAGTATAAAACAAATCAACATAAACTACTGTACTATGCACATGTGTGTGTCTTGATCTCTACATATTATATGGATATATTTAATGTTGAAGTAAGCTAATAGTCTTTTTTCCTGAATCTTCTGAAAATTTCTTGGATATTCAGGAAATGAATATAAAAGATACACGTTATTTATGATGGAAGAGAAAGTGGCATCTGTTACCCGATTCCTTCACTTTGATTATTTTTATTAGTAGACTAAACTGCTGAAATGCTACTAGAATATCTCAGTATTAAATGAAAAAAAAATTAATTTGTCATTAACACTGCAAGAAATCCATGATTAGATAATCACAAATAATAAATGTGAAATATCTCCTATTCCCATAGTGGAGCACAGCTTTTAAAAGCCTTTTGCAACCTTTTTTTGTTTGGTTGTTTTTTTTGTCTGTTTTTAGATCAGGAAAAAGTGCTACTTAACTAAAAAGAGAGCATTACAGAAAGATAGTCTAAAAACATCTTTAATTTTTCAGCCTACAGGTTAGGAAAATACCCTTATCCCACTAAAAAAAATCCCAAACAAACAAAAAAAAACCCAAACAAACCAACCTGTTTTTCATTGTGCTTTCTATTAAAAACATTTTAATTCTTTGTGATTCTGCTACATACTTACGCACTTTACATGTGAACCTTATTACCAAATCTCAGATAGGGTTCTACCCCTCTATTGGTATCAAGCTTTATAAATATTGCAAGTTTTGAGTCACTGCTAAATTATATTCTGACTTGCTTTTCTCCCTTTGTAGTTCAAGGTAACAAATACAGAAGAAATACTCTCCTGCTCCCACTTACAGACACATTAACACCACCGTGTAATCCAGTAGCCTTTTGCAGCAAACATGCAAAGCTTCAGAATTTAATATGGTCTAAAAATGCTCTGCAAACCCTGCCCTTGTTATTTGAGCTTTAAAAGAAAAAAAAAATATTAAAAAGTTAAAAGTATGCTGTTTTCTAATAATCACACCTACTTCAAAGCACATCAGATTCTTCTTAATGAACCACTTCGATTTTTACAACATTTTGATAACTTAATGATTAGTCTATTTCCTTTAATATCCAAGAGCAATCAACAAGCACAAGCCAAATGATAGTTATTTTGAAAAAATACAACACAGTGTATTAAAATGTAAAGCAGGATTTAGGGACATGCTACATAACCAACATCTGCCTTTAATGTTGAAAACTGTGTCTGTATTACAAGTCAGAGCATGCTCAGATGAACCTATTCTAGGCTAAATTCTGACTGCAAGGGGGTATTTTTTTCTTTAACTCAGGGGGAAAAGGCTTTTACAAAATACTGTTTATTTCTCAATAAAACTTCCAATTAACTCCACACATAGAAAAACATAATTCTCATTACTACAGAACCCTCAGGAATCTACAGTTCAGAAATTTAACCGTATGCATAGCAGTTAGATAGTAACAAACATAAGGATGTCAGGAAATGTATGAAGATACATTATTTAATGAAAACTACAAATAGAATTTATTCAAACAGCACATTGTTCCAGCTCCAGGAACTGTAGACTTAGCAGAAATAAATGCAGCATTACCCAGAATATGAACTAATGTCTCGTATATATTTTCCAGTGTCTCTGGTTAACAACAATATGGAGAGTGGTTTTGCAAGCAATTAAAAGCAACTTCTTGAAGTGGTGAGCTTAGGCATATTTATGTAGCTGTGCTTTTCAGTCAAATGATACTATGTAATGTATAAAGCCCACCACCACACGTTCCTAAGTAATGAGATTTTCAAAAATCAACTACATATTCATCTTCACAATAGCGTGTTTAATTCAGTAGTAGCAAAATTCAAATCAAAGAAACACCCAAATAGCACTACCACAATTTTCATGTTTCTGTTATAGCAACATAATCCAAAGTGTCTTTCTTCTCCTCTTCCTTATAGCCATATGTGTAGGTTCTTACACCTTTCAGTGAGTCACTTTTTCCTTTTGAGAGGTTTTTGAAGATCCTACACTTGCTCGGAGCCAAGGACCCAGCAAGAATGTATTTCTGGAATATTTTTTTCCTCCTTTTTCAAGCCTTGAAATTATAAGCCTTTTCTGCAGGTCAAATATCTTCAATATCTCTGATCACTGAAACCCAATTCACTATTTAACAAGTAGTCATGTCATGCTTCATGAAAAAATTAGGAAACACTGTACAGACTACATGCAAATACCATTTACATTTTAAATAATGAAGTGTGTACCACTGAGGGTGTATAATTAATCCAAGCCAGCTTTCCTCAGTGTAAAGCATAGAAAAGAAATATGTTAGTGCCTTTTTTTTCCAAATAAGGGATCTTTATGATTATCAAACCTTAGCTCATGAAGAATAAATAAAAGCCACTGAATTACACTCAGTAGTTTTTCATTCATAACCCACAAAACCTTTTGTTTATAATGACTTTCTAGGGTTAAGTAGTCAGTTAAATATTTGTTTAGTATATTCTGTTAATGACAATTCAGAATCACAGAATAATTTCTTATAATTTCAAGCATGGACTTCTGTGGGTTATCCACTTTAAATGCCTCCTTAAAGCAGAGTCAATTTTGACAACAGGACAGGTTGCTCAAGCCTTCATCCAGTCAAAATGAACTCTCCATCCTCAGAGATTTTCCAAAATTTTCCCCATCTTTCAGTGTTTGATCACATTCATGATGCTTTTTTTCTTTTTCTATCCAATATCCAAACAGAATTTTCCTTCAGCTTCTACCATTTGCCTCTCATCCCAAAACCATGAGCCTCAAAGCAGACTCTAGCTCTATTTTCTCTACACCATCCCACCAGGCAGCTGAAGACACCAATAAGATGCCTTCTCAAAGCTTCTTATTCTGCACTTCGAGGAATTCCCAGCTCTGCCAGCCCCTCCCAATTTGTCACATCCTACCCCATCATCATCTTGCAGCATCTGCTGTATCTGTATAAGTAGTTCAGTCTTCCTTGAACTGCCCCAGACTGGGTCTGGAAGGCCTGATGCAGTTTCCTATGTGCCAAATACAGGGATAAAAATCACTCTCGACCTATTGCCCACATTCTTACTAACACTGCCTTGCAGGTGGCCAACCTGCATAGATGTAAGTGTGCACTGGTGACTCAGTGGTGACTCAGGTTGAACACACTGTCCGCCAGACCATTAAATGCACCCCCCCCCCTTTTTTTTTTTTTTTTTTTGTTTCTTAACCCTAACGTCACACAAAATGACCAGAACTAACTTTTGGGCCTCTCTGAATTGCCTTTTATAACAAGAAACACCGTTGGGAAATAAACCCCTAGGGACTCTAAGGAAAGAAACAGAACAACTACACTTTGTTTAAAATATAACAAATAACAATATAGTTACTTTCTGATGGGTGGTTATGAATAAATTATGTTTTAGATGCTTATTTTAACCTCTAAGCACTTCTGAAATACCTCACAAGGACAACAGGGTTTTGAGCTTTGGGAAAAAGAGAATGGGGATGAGAACCTGCTACATGACAGCTCTCAACATTCAGTTCCCAGAGAAACACTATTTTTTGCTTCTGAAGGGTTTGACTCCTTTTGAAAGAAAGCTTTGTATCTAAATGCAACTTCAGACTTAGTTATTGACGTGTGCAAAGTTCTTACACATATATAAACATTATGTTAACAAGAAAATAACCTCTTCTTCAAAGGAAGAAGAAAACAGTTGCCAGGAAAGCTGGCTAAATAAATTAATTCAGAAGTCTCAAGTTCTCATCACTTCTTTATAGCTGGTTAATGAAAGATGAATTTAAATGAACCGGAACACTTTATATTTCTAATTAGTTAACTAACATTAAAGTCATAAATCAAGGACTGACACCATAATTCAGGCCTTATAATTAAGTGTTTTAAGACTGTTCACATTTGCAGACAAATTAGTACAAACTGTATCTTTGCTATGAACAAACTTTTTTTTTTACTTCATTTGCAAGAAAATTATTTTAAATATAGTCAGATCTATCTGAAAATTGTTAAATTTTTAATAACATCATATTTAAGCATATTATAGTCAACTATTTTCTCTTGTACTCCCCATATTTTTTACATTATGGAAAGGTATGTTTACAGAGTAATTGCAATGTTTTCATAAAGAATAAAAACTCAGAAAGTAAACCTCTTCATACTAATTAATACTATAAAGCCATGTTTATCTTGTTCAAACATGAGTATACTACCACGAACACCAATAAACTACATTTTCTTCTGAAATGTAAGTTATCAAAGTATTCACACTTCAACTAAAAATGTTAAAAATAACCACACAACCTAAAAATATGCATTGTATTATCAGAGTATATAAGCATTGAAACTTGGTGAAAGTTATCTGGATAATAAGGTCTATTTCAACAATACAAAGAAAACTGATTTATATTAGAAATATAAAGTAAAACCACCCCAAACCAAATTAAACTAATCTTTTAAAATATCCCACGGAAAGCATTTTATTGAGGTTCTTAATAGCACTGATGCCACCACTACTATCACTAGCCACAACAAAGACACTCTTAAATTATGTCTCACAATGAAAATTCAGAGAGGAAAAGACTTCGATAACAATTTTTGGAGAAAAAACCCAAAACAACAGAACACACAAAGACAGCTACAGAGTTTTCCTGTTTATATAGTTGTGTATGTATGTGTAACAGGGAAGGTCAGAGTCTCACCTTCATAAAGATAATTCTTTCTAGAACTCCCCACTCTACCTCCCATTCAACCACTGAAAACAAGACAATTCAATATTTCCTTAGATCTATAACAATGGTTGAGCTGGAACAGACCTTAAAGATCATCTAGTTCCAACTACCCTCCATGGCAGGGAAATCTCCCAGAAGATCTCATGCTTGTTTAATTTTTCTATTGTGTAAACAGATAACAAAAGCAATGATGGCCTTTGTTGGGCCCTTTATGCAATTTACTTGTGCTTAGTTCTTTAAAACACACATAACCCCCAAGCAAACAAAAGTTATTTCCTCTTGTAATTGAGTAAACATGAAGTTTAAAAGAAACCATTACACATATAAAAGAAGTCAAATATCAGCTTGTTCTGTCCTAATGAGAAACAACCTTTTTATTTGATTAAAGAAATGGTTTAAAAGCACTGATTAGAAAAATAACACACATACACAAAACCAAACCTAAAGAAAACAACATCCCACTCATGCTCTTCTATAGAGCTGTGGAAGGAAAGAGTGTTAAATGGATTTTTCAGACTCGTATTCTCAAAAATGGGAAAGTCACCTTTGAGGGCATAATAATACAGCTGTGAATCTAACATAAGATGCTATAAGGAAAAAAAATAATATGAAATAATATGTAAAGCTTGAAAAGTAGTTGCACAAGACAACATGGTAGCATAAAAGTGATAAAACAGCTGCCTGAAATCATACCACTGTCCAGCTGAAGCTCTGCAGCTGGAGGAATTATCCTAGAGAATAGAAATATCTTCCAAGTAAGAAGCTTCCATGTAACACCGTTTAAAAAAAAAATTTACATCTAAACCAATCCCAATAAACTCAAGTGATGTAGTATGTACCATAGTAAGCAGTACAGTACAGTAGAAGAGACACTTATTTGGAATGTAGGGCTTTGCAGCTCCTTTATTTACTCTTGTATTGATCTTGTGTTAAAAGGTTGGACAAGAGGTCCCTTCCAAACTGATATTCTATGGTTCTATGAGTCTCTTCTGCAACTTTGGAAAAACCATCTTTCCTCTGTTTCTCTTTTTACACTTTATTAATTCATCTGTTTGGAATGTAAAACCTTCAGGTCTAACATGCTTCTCAGGAGATTTAGCACAACAAAAATAGAGTTGTGGTTTTTTTTTTTTTTTCCAAGGCAAACGCAAAGCAAATAATATGTCAGAAGAAGGAACCAAAACCACAGTGACAAATGCCATTAAAAAAATCATATTGACAGATAGCTTCGAAAAAACAATGTCACAACCACAAGACACTATGAAAAACAGCCTCTGTGTAAAAAGAAGCAGGTAACATACCGAGGGATGCAGTTTTTCAGAACAATTTGTGAGAGCAGACTGCATAAATAACAGTGTTCATTGTACTACTTTGTCAGAAGTGCCAGCACTACCATGAAAATAAATGCAGTGTGCTCCAGGTTTGGTTTATGTATATATGTCAGTGTCCCACAAAGTGCTAACAAGGCTGCTTAGTACCTGTTTGGCAATAAATCAAATGTTTCTACCTGTCCTTACCCTGCATTTCACTGGCTCACCGTAGAGCTCTAATTTGAAGAAATAAGGATGGTGTGGCAGTTCAATGCCACAGTGCAGCTGTCGATAAGCCAATCTGATGTGCTAAAAGAAGAGAGAACTAATGTAGAGAAATAAGTAAGTATCTTTCCTTCTGGAATAGTGGGATGCCTCAATTCCTGGTATTTTGAAACTCAGGCAGAAGCACACAGCTAAGAGGAGACAGAGTAGCAACAGCCCCCACAGCCCCAACAGTCCTCTCCTTGCTCCGTTCTCTAAATGTAAATGGAGATATTGTTTATCTGAAATATTGGTGGTGTTCACTTATCACGTGTGAGCTACGTAAGCATCTCAGACGTGCTAAATAAGCATACTCAAAATAGTACCAAGCATAGTTTAATGGGGAAATTTCACAAAGTGAGATTTTTTTCAGCTATTCTATGTAACCTGACAAAGTTGGAATATGTTTTTAACAGTTCACATATTCATACTTATTGTTAACCATGAAATAAACAACCTGGGATACAATGAAGAATAATAAAATAATTGCTTTGCTACAGAAAACCATATCTCTCCATATAAATTTCAGGTTTTTCTAAAGCCTATTTAATTTATGTATTTACACTATATCTAAAAAATGCGTTCAGATGAGGGATTACTACAAAACCTCCCTTACAAATAAACTAGTTACTGTGCTGGTATAAGCATATTGAGTGTATTCGACAGGAAAACACTGCCCTGTTGGCACGCTACGCTTTCTATCATCTGATGAAGTGGTAGCCATGTGGTATGGTTAAATTATAACTATTATTGATTGCTAAACCTTTCCATAAAACTAATTCACTACACAGGAGCATTTCAGGGACAATAGTAATAAATTAGAAATAATAATCAATAAACCCACTAGATGGAGCTCTTCTCCAGAAAATACAGATCAGCAGGCACCATTCTCACTGCTACAGGTGAATGAAGGCAACAAGATGTTAACCGATTCCTGTCATTGCCACTGCTGTTCCTTGTACTGTGAAGCTGGTATTTCCACAATAATATAGATTCGTTCCCACACTTTAATCGTAATCAATCATAAAGCCAACTACTAAGATTAAAAGTAGAATGAACTTCTGAAACAGGTGATTAAAGCAATTATAGCATCATAGAATACAGAATCATTTAGGTTGGAAAAGACCTTTAGAATCATATAATCATAGAAGGGGTTGGGCTGGAAGGGACATTAAACATTATCTACTTCCAACCCCCCTCCCACTAGACCAGGTTCCTCCAAGCCCCATCCAAACTGGTCTTGAACACTTCCAGGGATGGGGTACCAACAACCTCTCTGAGCAGTGTGTTCCAGTGTCTCGCCACCCTCAGAGCAAAAAGTGATTTTAAGGTCATTGAGTCCTACTGTTACCCAGCACTGCCAAGGCCACCACTAAACCATGTCCTCAGCACTGCATCTACACAGCTTTTAAATCCCTCCAGGGATGGGGACTCTGCCACTGCCCTTGGCAGACTGGGCCAGGCTTTGACAAGCGTTTCAGAGAAGAAATTCTTGCTAATGTTCAACCTAAACCTCGCCCAGCACAACTTGAGGCTGTTTCATCTTGTCCTATTGCTTGTCCCTAGGGAGAAGAGACCAACCCCCACCTGTCTACAAAGTCAGTGAGTTATCAAGAGTGAGATCTCCCTTGAGTCTCCTTTTCCCCAAGCTAAACAACCCCAGTTCCCTCAATCACTCCTCATATGGCTTGTAGTATGGACCCTTCACCAGCTTTGTTGCTCTTCTCTGGACAATTTAGAATCATGAAGTGACAAAATGTTTTGGGTTGGAAGGGTTAGATGATCTTTTAAAGGTCATCTAGTCCTGCAATGAACAGGAACATCTGCAGCTAGAGCAGGCTCCTCAGAGACCCATCCAACCTCATCTGGAATGTTACTAGGGCTGGGGCATTGACCATCTCCCTCGGTAACCTATGCCAGTGTTTCACCACTCTCACTGTAAAACATTGCTTATATCTAGTCTAACTCTACCCTCAATCTAAACTCAATATGATTTTCTTGATCTTAAGCTATTCCCATCTCATATGGAAAACTGGGGGGGGAGAATCCCTAAAGCAGCAAAGCAGGACCCTGAAAAATAACTCTGCTTATTTCTCTCTCGAAGGGTGAGCTCAGCATCCTCAAATACATCTTTCTGCAGACAGGTAAAGTTTGTGGTGATGTTTATTGTTTTCTTAATATGTGAAGGATGATCTCTGTGATTTTTCCCCCACTCGGGGGAGTTCCAAGGAGTGTAGAAAGTGTCAAAGTGTCTCACCACTGAATAGAAGCTTTCAAAGCATCAGGATGCAGTCCTACTGCCTACACACATTAAATGATCAACTCAACACCATTCCACTTTAAAAGCCACTTTAGAGGCATATGGGAAAAAAAAAACCCAAACCCAACACCACCTGCATTTCATTTGAAGTCATATATGAGGTTGTCTAAATTTTCAACACACTTTCTCCAATTCACACCAAAACCTATTTGAATTCAACCTATAGCTGCTACTGTACAGAAATAGCCATTTGGCTCAGCTTCCCTAAACGCTACAGCTCAAAAAGTCTAGTTTCAAATTGCTATGTGGGATGTGCAATTACATTTTAATTGTTTCTTATGATTTTGATACTGAAAAAACATGTTTCAGTTCTTATTTTGAAACTCACATTATGTACTTTTATCTCCAGCATCACAAATCACTTTTCCGAAGAACATATTTACAAGTGAATTGAGATTCCATAAGTATTCTACAAAATCTATTCTCAGGCTGAACATCTAGTGCAGTTATTTGTACATAAAAGCAACATTTTTAAGGTAGCCACTTAATGATACAGCATCTCTCCTGTCTGGTACCTTTATGTCACATCATTACTGCTCTTAATTTTATTACAAATAAAACATTCTTTCCTACTGTAGTACCCAAATATTTTGTCTTCTCGGTTTTTATGGGGTTAGGTTTCTTTTTTCTTATGTTCTGGTTTTTGGTTGGTGGTTGTTGTTGTGTTGGGTTTTTTTTCCCCTTCATTATATGCCTATAGGATCTTTCACTCCATTTAAGGAGCACTGCATTCACCCCCCCTGCAAAATATTCCTGAAGGATTATTAATGTCTTCAAGGAATAGGTTATGATAGTCCATTTATTTAGAACTTCACTTTACAGCCTGGAGGACAGTGACCAGTGTCATAGACACTTTTTTTTTTTCCTCATCAAATGTAGTCATCTACCAAATGGTAGACTTGCACTGTTCAAAAATTTATTAAAGATTGAGTTACTCTGCCTAGAATTTTTCCTTTTCAAATCCTTGTCATAACAAAACCTGGTACATTTCCAGTACCTCAGGACTATCCCAAATACAGAAACACCTTATGTGCTCAAAGTAATTTTAACCACCTCTTCTCAGTTCTCAACCAGATTTATTTCTTTATAAACCAAATTATTTTCATACTCTTTCAGGACTTGATTCTCGACACAATTTTGAAATCAGAGAGTAAAGGGGCCACGCACAGGCACAGCAGTTCAAGATGTAACATGAATCAATACTTGTGATAAACAACTTTAAATACAAATGGACGTGTGCACAGAGAAACAATAAATCACTGGAGTATTAAAATAACATCAGGCATAGGGTGTGTCTGTCTGATTAACACGTATTAAAAAGCTAGGATGTATATATACATTTTAACAAATACTTATTTTGCTCCTTTTTTTACCTTTACATATCTCTTCTCTCCCCTTTCTAAGCCACAGGCTTTATTAATTTATTTTATCCCCGATGCCTAATTTATTGTACACGTTCCTAGCTTTGCTCCCAACACAGAAATATGCCTTTTTATGGGTGTATGTTGCATGCATCGTGACCATTTCTATATTTACAAAATGGTCAGCCCTACCTACCCTCGCAGTACTGTAGGAGAATTATTACCTCATTTTTCATATAAAAATAATTTAGAATGGTTTAAAATGTTAATTATTCTAGGGTGCCCTGTTTGAAAGCCTTAGAATTTGAATTTCCGCAGTGGTTAACACTTCTAAAATGTTATCAGCACATCCCACAGGCACAGCTACACCTCTAGAAATTAAGGCATCACAATCTCAATCCCTATTCTGGAAGGAGACACTTATTTATTCATCAGAGATGACCAGTGCCTAATAAATACTATTTCTGCTGGTCACTGTCCCCTCTCCATTCAGTCATGCAGAACATGTCCCCCACCTATCTTCCTGCAGCTGTTGCTGTGGTAAATAGCCACCCAACCTCTATCCCATCACTTTATTTCCACATAAAAATATATTTTTATATGACATCCCACATATACTTTGACCTCCTCCCAGCTGCCAACCCCACATGGGAGTGTAGGTCCCTTCTATCTTCACCTTAGTTTTAATCTAGCACAGATTTCCGTGTCCTTCTCATTTAATTTCTTTGCATTAGTAGTTTTACTAACTTTTACTCAGGTTTGATGCAAATGTCCTGTCTCTGGTACACATCATGATAGCTATGTAGTATCTAAGTAGCTATCATTTGTCTGGACAAATCAATCCCACAACACTCAACATGTGACAGTAGAGCAGTCCCTTGATAATCAGAATATCTGACACATTACCAGACCAAAACTATCAATTCCTGAGTGAAATAAAAATATTTTTGAAATTCACAGTAAGTTTTTCACAAAATTCTCTATCCAACTTGAATAAATGTGGGCAAGTGTCATGAGGAGAGGTAAAAGGTGCATCCTTAATTGTGGTAAGAACCCAGAAATATTTAATGAGAATAAAGACTAATAAATAGCTAATAAAACCAGGGGTATCTGGATTTAAATGATATAAAATTAAAGCAGGAACATTGAAGTTAAAGGACAAAGCCAAGGCATTAAAGACATATTTTTGTGATCAATCAACTACAAACAATAGTTTAAAGCAGCAAACCTAATAAGACACAGATTGGTGAACTCACCTCATTTCTACAAAAATTACCTCCAAGCAGCAAGAAATGACAACTCTTTCCAAAACTTTGCTGCTAACTCACGGGTGACTTTACACAAATTAACATGACACCTATTAAACACAATAGCCAAAGTGCTTAAAATAGGTAGAATAACCATTTATATGTGATACTTTAAGTATTCAGCTATCTGAAGCATTAAGCTACAGAACTCTGAATCTGAAATTTGAAAAAATAAAGGCTGAGAAGTGGTAAATATTATAGAAAATAAAACTGTAAACATTATTAATAGAGAATTATCATCTTGTCATATAATGTAAGGTTTATGCACTTCACACCAAATACAAATTTATCACAGTCAATATGACTGACACTGTGAAATAAATATACTGTAAAATTATTTTCATTAGAAAATATAAACATCCTTTCACTTGCTGAAGTAATATACTGCCAACATAAAAATTAAACTTTTTCTCCACCATCTTTTTACCTATGCATAGTTTCACTAGTCTTGTAATTTTTCTTGCTTTCTTGCTTGTAAAACACAAGGGTAAATTCACATTCATCCCACCATCACACCTACAATTTTGGCTTTCCCTAGAGTTTAGGGAATGTCATCTCTGGCAAAATTAGGTGTGAGTCATCTCATTCAACAGCTCAAGCAGTGAGGCAAAACACTACATAAGGTCAGAAAGCAAATAAAACAGCAGTTTCAATCTTTTTAACCTCAGCAAGTCAGAAGAGAAAGTTTTCATTTAGTTTCTTAAAATTAGAAGGAGAAAATTCTCAAAGACAACCATCTGGTTTTCCACATGCAATCGTGGCCAGAACATAACTACGACATAAGCCTCTCACACGTTCATGATGCCCACAATGATACGTAAAGTGGAAAAGATTTTACCTGAGGAGAAAAATGATGAAAAAAATGCTCTCACCAAGAGGCAGGGGCTAATATCAAATGTGTCGCACGGTCTTCACTAAATTTACTTTCACTAAGCACAACTCTCTATGCATTGAACAGTCGCCTTTTCCAGAGAGCAGCAGCATCATCAGTTTGGGATGGAGAAGTCACATGTTTTCTGTTAGTGCTTGTCAAACCTTTGCTGTCCATAACATGAAAAGTCCCCCACAAAAGCCAGGGTACAATCAGACCAAACATGGACATTATTTTCAGGATATTACCATTAATGGAACTGTGAGCTGAGAAGGACCTGAAAACCATGCAGAATTTCTTAAATTCTGACCCACAACAATTTTACAGCAAAAACTATAGATATAGAAATATAGATTAAAAAAAAAAAACAAAAGGAAAAATAACAGTATAGCCAATGCAGGCAATACTGTTTCATTTACTGGTAAAGTATGCTAGAACTGGAGTGAACCTCTGGGTTCTGCAGTATTTCTTGAATGGTTTTACCCTCTTTCATTTCTCTTCCTACACAATTTCTGCTGTCACATTTCCATCTCTATCCCCATTTTCATTTACCTTTTTTATTTTTTTTATGAGTATTCTTCACACACTCATTCTCTGCCTTTTCTTAATACCTTACTCAATACTTAAACTTCCCCTGATTTATAATGTTTACCTTTTCTGCTACCGTCTCCAAAGTAGATTCACTGACAGTAATCCAAAGATGTAGGAGAGGACCCCAGTCCAACACAACTCATGTCCACTTTCAAGCCTAAATATGGCAGGACTGAGTAGATCCTGATTGTGTGTGACAGATGTTTGTATTGTAACCTCACATATTAAAGTGGAAATGACACCATCTCCTAATAATAATTTTAATAAATCCTTACCAAAAGTCATAATGAAAGAGGGAAAAAAAAAATTCAGATACTGTCTGAACTTTATTGCTTCTTCACTTTCTAAAGAACAACCCTAAACTGTAAGATTGGGAAAAGTAGTAATTCCATGGCTGCTCTTTGATTAACAGTTAAAAAATTTGCTGTTAGAAAAGTTCCTTAAGGAAAAGTGTAGCTATTTGTGGAATAGAGGCTGCAGCACTTTGCAGCTGAAGTGACTGGTATCAACTGCATTTCAAAGATGCCTTTTCCATATCTTTGATTAACATAATCCATCACTCAAGTTGAATGTTAATGTTTCCAGGATGCTCAGCTCCATCACCATGTTTATTTTATTGTCCTGACTTCCCAACTTGCCAGAAAAATATGATTTTGCCATTCAACAAATCATATATCTTGGTCACAGAACTAAAATGTCAGACTAATCAGGCTTTGCATTATTTAGAACTGCATACCTAGATATTTCAAGGACACCAGGACAAAAGAGGACTACTTTATCACAGCCACTGCATATGAGCACAAATAACTCCTTATAATTCAAGTCCATTAGCAGCAAACAACTACTCCTCATTAAAAATAACACAAATCAATGTTGGCACTTTGCCTCTGCACTCTGAGGAAATGGACCTGAATGAAAAAGGGAAATTTAAGTCCTGTTCAAGAACCACTTAGTTAAAAGCACTGTAGGATGCACGGAGAAACATCATTTTCCATACACTTCTGATACTTACATCAAATTCATTTAATGCAGCAGCAAGCTCTCCTATGCCAGTGTGCCCCTTGTTCTCATCCGTTGGTGAGGTGGCCTGGGCAGCATTGGAGATACCAGCAATGGCTTCTTGTACTTGCTTGAAGACATAGTCTCTGTTGGCCCTAGTGGCTGCAACATCAGGGTGCCGGAGAAATGCTTGGGATGCAGTATACAACATCGTGGCATTCTTCTTCAGAGCACCTCGAGCTGCAGCCATTTCATCCCTGCAGTGAGGATCTTTCAGTTCCTATATAAAAATGTGTAATTTTCATAGTTGTAAACAAAAGTTTTCATGTCAGAACATACTACCTATACAGCTTGTCCCTGCATAAATACCATCCAGTGATTTTGCACAGACGGAATCAATGACAGAATCTAGCATAAATCACAAAAAAAAAAATCCCTCTCCTTCCCAAGAGAGTCCATTTCTTCTGCATATCTGCAGCTGTTACATCCTGCTCACAGTATCTTGTTACCAAAGAATCTATATGCTTCCCTTATTCAAAGGCCTGCAGAAAATTCCTATAAAACACTCAAAATTACTCTTCATGCTGCTGATTCCACAAAGGCAATGTGAATGCAACAATCCTGTTGCAACAAGAGTCAAAGTTTTGTTAAGTACTATATCTACATCCTTTATAAAATCAACATAAGCTAGACCTTTAAAAAATTTAAACCTAAAAATATTACATTGATGAATGTTTGCTTCTTAAAGACTGAATATGCCTCTCATTATTTTTAGTCTCTCCTTTATATTTTGCTGTATACCTCCTATCATTTAATGACATATAGTTCCTTTTGTTTCCCCTGACAACAAGCATCAGATACCATACCAGAATAAGATAGCACTGTATTATTGTTATTTAAACCATTAATTTATTTAATTATAGGATAGATCACACTGTCCATGAAAGCCTTTCAAAGATTAGGTAAAATAATGCTAACAATATTCATAAGGAGTAAGAAAAACATTATTACTTCTATTTTAAAACTATGAACAAAGAAATTTGGAGAGCTGAATAGTTTACTTATGTTCACATATAGAATCTACAACAAAAATTTAGAAAGAACCCAGGTATTCTGGATTTAGAGATTCTACCCATTGACCAATTTCAACCACACATGACTGACAGGTAACTTTTCAGAGAGAAATAACATCCTAAAAACTTCATTAGGCTAGAAAAATAGAGAGATGAAAGGAAAATGTACAAACATCTAAGTACTAAGTTCTAATTCTGTCGAGATTTTCCCATTATGTGAGAAACCTTGATGGCATTATAAAAATGTGCCTTAATAAGGAAATTTTAAAAGATTTATAATTAAGATTTTCTGGGTTTGTTTTTGTTTGGTTGGTTTTCTTCACACCTTCTATAAGAGCTTGACATATTCACTAGCTTTCATATTTTTCTCTTTTTTCCCCATATTTACAGCTGTATTTCCAGAAGTGTCTGAACATACCAAGAGTACTGTTCATACAGTGACTAGACTTTACATTTTTAATTTATTTAATTTCAGTATAACCCTGAAAATGGTATATTTCATAGAAGAATAAAATAGCGATACAGAATTGTCACTGCTATAATGCAGAAAATAAACTAAATAGATGGATGACTATGGAAAGCCATCTTTCTAAATCCAGAGTGCTATGCAATACAAAGATGACATAGCCCTGAATGATTTGTGGTATTCAAATACAGTCAAAGTTGAGGAGACCTTATACAACTTCACAGTGACAGCATTGCCTGGACTCTTAAATAGAACAGTGTTCAGGAAAAAGCTGTTCTTTATTGCTACATTGTATAATTGTAGGCATTTAATAAACGTCATGACTTTCCGCTCTTTTTTCCATCTGCCTTAGTAATGAATTAATTACTAGGACGATTTTTTTTTTTAAATCTGAAAATTAATAATTATGGGTTTAAACATGAAGCAGACTTCTGATCTTCCTGAATTTGAATTATACCAGACTACTCATGCTTTACCAGCTGTCAGTGACCTCAAATCACCATAGGTTAAAATTAAATGGGAATAATGGTCAAATGAAAACTATCCTTAACCTCCTGAATCACTTGGCTTTCCACCCTTCATTCTGTTATTAATTGAAGCCACTTCAAAAGTATTCTTAAAGCAACAGGCTTTTTGGAAAAACTTCATTACATTTAAAAAAAAATATTATAGGCCATGACACACTAATTACTTACTGTACATTTTAAGCCAGTCTCGGACAAAAAATAAAAGATCTTTTAGAATCAAGACTTTATCAACCACTGCTTTAAAACATACTCACCTGTTGCCGTCTAGCAGCTACATAATTCAGTTTTACCATCTCTTTTCCAAATTCTTTAAAGCGATTTGCTAAATCTTGCTCATTTGTTGCATTTTTCACTGCTTCTAGTGCTTCCTCTACCTAGAGCATAATAAATCAACTATGTTAGCATTTTAATCCGGGTGCATGCTTTGACAAAATCTATAACTATTCTATCCAACACTCTCTATTATATAGACCCAATTTAGCTCTCACATCCATCACTGTATAGTGGTTTTATAATAGTCCCACTAACTTTAATTAGATTTCTTCATAGAGAACCTGTCTGATTGTCATTCTGCTCTACTTTACATGTAGTGAATTTGATACCAATGTAAAAGGCATAACTATATTAAATTCACCATTCACACTTATCAGATGAAAAGCTTCATATCTGTGGAACTTAAAACAAAATAGCTGAATACGTTTTTAATGTGTGGTATGGACTTCATGGGAAACCAGAGGGAAGTTATTAATTCTGGACAAGGAATACCATTTAAAAAAAAAATCCTAATTACTATTAAGATTTAAATTTACCCTCATACATTCAAAACACTGTATCTTTGTGAAATAAATGAAGCAACATATTCAACCAAGAATATATTTCTTATTTCTCTTTTTCTCAGCTCTCACCTTTCCTTTTTCAGTCGCTTTAAAGGTGAGAAAAGAATCTACCAAAGAAAACATACTTGCAGTTGCTCAGTCATGCTGTAGCTAAGAGGCAAAGATATAAAACCCCAGTTATACCAACAGGTCAATCTACCAAATCCATTGTGAATTTTTCCCCTATGCACAGCAATAAAAAAATGTCAGAAGGCATGAAATGCTTTTTTCAATTCTCTCACAATAAAGGAAATTTTCCTGTCACTAGATCAGAATTGCAAGTTGTACTTTTCTTCCTCACAAGATAAAAACATAATTCCAAGCAAAAAGATTGATGGAGGATTGATGAAGTTTCCCTTCATCCTTTTTTTCTAAAACCTATTGCTTCAGTTCACAACAATGTGCAGATGCTTTCACCAACAGACAAATTTTCCCCTTGAAGAGAAACAGCTAATTCTGATGGGAACGTGCTCCTATGCAAGAGCACAGGATTGCAGCTTATTTTCCAAACACTGCTGGGAATCCATAAGTTTAGAAGTGCCTATTGTCTAATGAATCGAGAAAGGCACAATTATGTGCAGAACCTGCCTTTTTATCATTTGTGTTTCGCTGTGTTTTCATACCAGCAAGAAAAAATAGTTTTATCTTGAGCTTTTACCCACTTATTGTGGATTTACAAATGATAGGGCAGTAGAGTAGCAAACCCATACATTTCTATAGGAAAATGTATAATTCAAGTACATAAATCCATAGCTGTTACGTTGGGAATTTTATACCAAGTTTGAGAGTTGCAAGCAACACCTTATTCACAATCCAATTACCTTTTCTTTTACTCTCAAAAAGAACAGCAGTTTTTAAAGCTGAACTATCTGCCTCCATTAACCATTAACATAATTTACAAAGGCATTACTTTATTAATTAATTTCTTCTTGGGGAATTCCTTGCAAAACATGAGACTCTTCCTTTCATATTAAGAAGTACTTATATTCAACTACCTGAAACTTTCATCTTTAATATGTTTGTAATACCAAATACAAGCATGACAAACTAATACCCATTTTCCTAAGTCCTGCCAGCTCCTTATTAAATAAAATTGCTAGAGAATTTATTACAGATTCCACTCCTGATCAAACACTATCATGTCAATCTGGGCTCAAGCTCATGAAATCTAAAAATTAAGAAACTGGTTATGAGATGTATCATAAAGGACATAAGGACAAACCCCCTTTTTATTATAATTTCCTTTACAAATTCATGGTGGAGCAAAATCTCTACCCTCAAAACCCCACTTCACTCAACTGTAGAGATGCACTCCTCTGATTAATTAGCATGTAATTAATTAAAACAGATTCACAATTCATTATGAGCATGATCACATACTATATTAGTTTATGCTATTTTTTGAATGCTACACAAACTTCACTGCAAAAGTTTAGTAATGCAAAAGATAATCGAGAAGAAATGACCAAGTGCCCTTCCAGAAACCATTTGCATATATTTGTTCAAACATATTCATTAAAATACACTTCCTGTGAAGACTTTGACATGCTTTCAGTGAAAATTGATTACAGTACATTTTGCTATAAATCAGACTTCATAACTTTGAGATACAGAATGATTTTAGTTTATTAATTTTATGGTTAATGGTACTTTTGAGTCAATACAAGAGCTGTTGCTCTGTCAATTTGGTGAAATATAAACAGTTCCTTTTTTCCTAGCAATGTAATTTGTATTTGTTTAAAATAGTGTGCATTATAAAACAGTAAGAAAAATATTTACACTGTTAATCCTCAAAGATAAATTACCCTTTTTAATTTGGAAAAAAAAAATTAAAAAAAGTATAAGGTCCTTCAGTTGTATTTTGCTGGAAATGACCAGAGGTGGATGGCTTCTTGGAAAAAGAATTCACACAGTAACATCTGATAAATGCAGATACTGCCATACATTGCCCTTTGCAAACTGTGTAAGGAAATACAACCCCTTATAAAACAGTATTGAACCTTTGTGTTTTACGTAGCAGTACACTGCTAGAACAGAAGGAAGAAATCTCAGATCTGAGAACGATATTTCTCATTGCCGATGAGAAAGTCTGTGGATCAAATTTTAATTATGTCTAGAATAAACTGCTGTTGATAATATTAAAGCATTTAGCCTCAGTAGCCAAATACTGTTTGAATAACAGTTGCATGGAGCATTAGAGTGGGGAAAAATTAAAAGCATATTCAAGAGAGACAATGCTTACAGCGCACAAAACCAGAGCCATGTGCTGACAGCTACAAGAGTAGCATTCAGTTCATTAGAGCAGAGCTCACTAGAACCTGTGCAGAAAAATCTGCCTTTTTCATTATGAAAACTTGTTTTCACTGTTTTACAACTATTTAGCTTATCTGCACAGTTAGCAAGTTGAAGTCTTCTCATTGTTTTGCCAGAACTTAATTTTGTTGTTCAGTTACACTGTTAAAAAGAAAAAATATATAAAAAAATAAGATAATACTTTTTAGACAGTTATTATAGAAAATCACCTCTCCATTTCCTCTGCTGAACTCCCACATGAACTCTGAAGGTGTCAAATACTCTATATGAGATTTTCTACAAAATTTTATTTTGTTTTAGAGTCTTTGGTTTATTTGTTTATGCAATAAGAGTGCAATAGTTTAAATAACTAGCAAAAAAAAATTAATTTACTTCACTTCGCTAGTTTTAACTGCAAAGTCTTTTAATAGACCTGTGCAAGAAGCTGAATCGTCACAATTGAAAAATCCATACCAAACTATCTATCTTTAATTCCTCTAGAGTCGTCAAAGGGGAAAAATAGAATGATTAGATACTTGTGCTATTACCTCACTCCAAAAGATGCAGTCGTCTGATACATCCAGAATTTGCGCACAGAGAAAAAAGTAGAACAACTGTAGTACCTAAACTCTGCCACAAGATAGCAATACTCTACAAGTACTGAGATAGTAAACCATCTGGATAAGATGCAAGGTGAAATAAGTAAATGCATCTATTCAGTTTAGAGAGCTGCCAAACAGCAGTATTAGTCTAGCCATTGAATAGATCTGATAATTCTATCCAAAAATTAGTTTCTGCAAAATTAGAAAATGAATGAGACTAATGTAGAAATGTGTTATCTCCTACCTATTTATCAGCACTTTTAAGAAAATAAAATAAAATCAGTGAAACAGAGTAACAAATGTGAACAATGACATCCATTACTGATTTGTTCCTTATTTTTCTACAGACAAAACATGAAAAAACCAATACAGAATGTTAAAAATGCATACAATTTTCAGGTGTGATAGAAGCCTCATGACATCAGCCATATCAGCCAGGATGAGTAAGCGAGTGACAGCAGAAAGCAAGGCACGAGCTGCCCGCACCATGGTGCCTCGTTTCACTGAAGAGCACGGGTCATCAGCGAACTCCGAAGAGGCAATTCTCATTGTTTCTCCTAGAATTGAAAAAAGGAAGGGTAATTAAAGATAAGTTTAATACTTGTTGTTGGTTTGTTTTTTTTTTTTTTCCAGAAAGTATAAGCAACTCACTAAATTAACTGCTCATAGGAAAAAAATAAAAATCAATGGCTTAAGTTACTGGGTATTGAATTGCTCACAGAAAAATACTTTTCTAAATCATGTGCAAGAACTGCCTTAGCATTTTTTTTTTCTTTCTTAGCAAATTGTTGTTCTTCTAAAGCAGGAACAACTAAAAAGGAAACCAAAACACCATGACAGCCACCTAAGCACAACCTAAGTAAAAGAACACTGTAATTGAAACAGAACTCTTCTGCATTGGTAGGGGGGACAGGACAGAGCACCCCAAGAGTATCATCCCAATTGCATCTCTCTACAAAGCTGCTTTCAAACTACATCCTCCTTTACTCCTGCTACCCAGTCCTCACCTTCTTGCTCAGATACTTACTCTGCTCTCCTCCACACGGAACAGCTCTCACTCTCCTTGAAGAACTTTTTTCCCAAGTCACTTAGGTTGGAAAAGACCTTTAAGCTCCTTGAGTCCAACCATTAACTCAGCACTGCTAAGCCCACTACTAAACCATGTCCCTCAGCACCACATCTCCATGGCTTTTAGATCCCTCCAGGGATGGGGACTCTACTGGCCTGTACCAGGCCTTGACAATCCTTCCAAGGAAGAAATTGTTACTATATCAAATATAAATCTCTCCTGGAACAACTTGAGGCCATTTCCTTTTGTCCTATCACTTGTCGTTACTTGGGAGAAGAGACCAACCCCACCTGTCTCCAGCCTCCTGTCAGGGAGTTGAGTGAGAAAAGGTCTTCCCTGAACCTCCTTTTATTCAGGCTTAACAACTTCAGGTCCCTCAGTCACTCCTCACCAGACTTGTTCTCTAGACCCTTCACCAGTTTCACTGCTGTTCTCTGGACATGCCCTCTGGACAGTCCCTCAATGTCCTGCGGGACCCAAAACTGACCCCAGGATTCAAGGGGCAGCCTCCCCAGTGCCCAGTCCAAGGGGATGATCCCTGCCCTGGTCCTGCTGGCCACACCAGTGCTGACACAAGCCAGAATGCTATTGGCCTTCTTGGCCACCTGGGCACACACTGGCTCATCTTCTGCCAGCTGTTGACCAAGCCCCCAAGGTCCTTTTCCACTGGGCTGCTTTCCAGACACACTTCCCCAAGCCTGTAGCATTACATGGGGTTGTTGTGACCCAAGTGCAGAATCCAGCACTTGGCCTTCTTGAATATCATGACTCCCTTTGTGACCATCCCTGCTATGATTTTCCTGCCCAGTCTCACACTACCTGTTCATGATCCAAAACTGCTGGATATGCATAGCACATCTGTCACAGGTATCACAGGGTGTCAGGGGTTGAAAGGGACCTTGGAGATCTTTGAGTCCAACTCACCTGCCAGAGCAGGACCATATAATCTAGCACAGGTCACACAGGAATACATCCAGGCGGGTTTTGAACATCTCCAAAGAAGGAGATGTTCCACTCCACAACCTCTCTGGAGAGCCCATTCCAGTGCTCTGTGACCCCTACAGTAAAAAAGTTCCT
>JANIJG010023212.1:0-129704 GCA_024611175.1 Megaceryle torquata
GTTTGCTTGCATGGTACCAGTCAGATTCACTGGACGTGGTGCTTCAGCTGGTATATTTCTGCTGTATGGTGGGAACAGGAGATTTTCTGCCATGTTGTACAGGAGTTTAGTAGGGTGGGATGGAAGGAGAGCTTTACCCAGCTGAAGTGGAAAGGGAACCACACTGTTTGTTGGCGTTGGAACCAGGACAGGCCAACACCAGTTTAGCACCTCTGGAGACCCCCAAGCAATTGACAGTTCTAATGTAATATCTCATCTGGATATGTTGCCACAGCAGCATGGCACTTTGCATTACCTGTACCTCTGGGAGGTGCTTTGAAGGTCTGGTGAAAGATGCTGCTTTTGGCCCAGAACATTAAAGATTTCCTTGCAAAGCAAAAGATGTGGAGTAACCATGTTCTCTCTGTGTCCCAGGATCAAAATGTCATAAGCCTCTGTGGTGATGTGTGTACAGCTCTCAAGACAGCATCATGAGCACTGGCTACCTGCAATTCTCCCAACCAGCACTAGCCCACCTCTGCTTTGGGGGTTGTGTCTTCTCTAGCTGTGTCTGGGGCATGGAAATCTTTCCATACTTATAATCTGCATGGTGAGTGAACATGGTTTGGAAAGTAGCCTTAGGACAACCTGCAAAATGTGAGTGGACAGCAACTTCCATGTCTCATGGCAAATGGGGGTAGTAGTCTTCCTCTTCTATACGGAGGGGCTGTGACTCTGAAGAGGAAAATGGAGAGCTACTCAGATATAGGAGATGCAGGCACCACAGCAACACCCAAGAAAGAGCACTCAGTTTTGTCAAGTGCATTGCAAGTGCTGAATGTTACATCTAGGGATACAATTCCCCACTGAATGGTGTGGGATAAATGCGGCTGAGAAGGCACTGCTGAGAAATCTTGGATAATATCAAGAAGATCAAAGTTTCGAATATTTAAATGAAAGCACAGTGCCTTTCATTTCAGTGGGAGCTGGGGAGGAGGGGGTACGTACACCAGATGAGGATTTGACCCTGAATTTGCAGCTTGGAAGAGTTACTTTGAGCAATGACTCACAGTTGTAAAGCTTCAGGAAATGTGTTAACAATTCCCAGGCTCTATGTAGGAGGCTGCATTCCTCTGAGCATGAGAGATGGGTACATGAAAATGACCGGTTACTCCGCTTTGCAACCTGACTCAGAACTTGGCTTTGGCTCTGAAGAGGAGTCAGTCACCTACTGCAGATCCAGTCCCAGTAGGTGGGAAAGCCACACTGGAGGAGGAATGACACTGTCGGAAGAATAAAAGACTCACCACAGCATGGCTGGGAAGAAATAGCTGTGTGTGACAAACCCCTTCTGTTCCTTTGGGTAATGATAAAATAAATAGAAAGGGAGAGGAAGAAAAAAGCTGGAAACCTCCTGTGATGGCCAAAGAAAAAGGACTGAGAAGCAGAGGTGGGGTAGAGCTGAACAGAATATTGAGGGGCTAAAAAATGTTTTAGGAAGACACAAATGATTTGCAAATTTCAGTCAAATTCCCTGCCTAGTTCTGACTGATCAAAAAAGACAAATGGCAACACTGAGATGTTTCAAGTCAGAGATACTTCATTTAGCAGCTGAGAAGCACGGGAAGGGAAAGAGAACATGGAGTTGGGTAGTGGTATCATTGCTTCTCCTTCCCATTGCATCTGTTTTATAGGAAACTCTTGGATTTTTTATGGTTTGAAACCAGAAAGAAAAGAAAGACCTTTTAATTCAAAACATAATTGCTGAGGAGGTCCACAGAAATCTTTTGTTTTGATAGCGTTGATGGCAGGAGATGGGTTCTTGTGAAGTTTTCAACTGTAGAGTAGTAAAAGCTACTGATGTTGAGCAGGTCATCTCATGAAATGAGACAGATGCTTTTTAACTCAACAGAAGCAAGCATACCTAAGAAACAAAACTGAACAAGAACAGAAACTCAAGTCCACACTGAGAAGCTAAGCCCACTGTGGTGGGCTTCCTGAAGAACAGAGCACCCAGCCCAGGTGGGTGTGGGGTCAAGTAAGTTAGCATCTTCCCTAGCACAGAACTTTCCATATGGGCCTTGAGTACATCATTTGATGGAAGTTACTACAGTGTCTGCTTACCTCTTTTATCTGGCTCATCTTCTGCTCTTTCTGCAAGGTGCACACTTGCTTCTGGAGACGCAGGTTGTGCTCTTGCAGCTGCCCAATCTTCTCTATCAGTTGACAAATGTGTTCCAAGTATCCCAGACCAGATCCCAGGGCTTTATTATTACCTTGGTTCACCTGCAATGACAATGCGTCTTGGACCATGGAGTAACAGCAGAGCAATACTTACTAGCAGTTGCAAGCCCAACACACTCCTTTAGTCATGTGGGCTGTGGTAAAGACACTTGGGCTTCCTCTTGCAAAGGGCTTTGGTTATAGCCAGACCTGAGCTACAGTGTTGCTTGTTCACAGCTCTTTTGTGATTACTCAGCACAATGATCAAAGGGCTGGAGCACCTCTCATATGAGGACAAACTGAGAGAGTTGGAATTGTTCAGTCTGGAGAAGACTGGACTCCAGGGGGACCTTATTGTGGCCTTCCAGTATCTTAAGGGGGCCTACAAGAAAGCTGGGGAGGGACTTTTTAGGCTGTCAGGCAATGATGGGACTGGAGGGAATGGATTAAAACTAGAGAGATTGATTCAGGTTAGACATTAGGAAGAATTTCTTCACCATGAGGGTGGTGAGATGCTGGAACAGGTTGCCCAGAGAGGTGGTGGAATCCGCATCCTTGGAAGTTTTTTAAGACCAGGCTGGATGGGGCTCTGAGCAACCTGCTCTAGTGGGAGGTGTCCCTGCCATTGGCAGGGGGGTTGGACCTAGATGATCTTTAAGGTCCCTTCCAACCCTGACAATTCTATGATTCTATGGTTCTATTTTGACAGGAACCTGGATACCTAGATTCTGGTTCTGTCAGCGACAGCATTTGTAAAGGACTGGTGATAGACTTTGTGGTGCCAGTTTATCCTGCCCATCTTGGAGCTGCTTCTTCATCTTGGATGTCTGATTCAGCCTGCAAGTTCCTCAATATCACAGTTTATTGGGACTGACCGACTGTTTCAGCAGAAGAAATGGTCCCAGCCAGTGCAGATGACACTGGCAAAGCTGGAGCTGGAGCCAGATCCTGAGCCCTGGGTTTTATTGGAGAACTATTCAGCTTTCCTTACAGCTTGCTGGGGGCCACAGCACCCCATGGGGTGATCTGATGCTCAGCATTGAAAGGCAGCCACTCACAAGGGTGAAGAGTAGCAACAAATAACACACTAAAAGCCAAGCTCTTGGCCGAGGACAGAGCAAAAAAGATCTGTATTTTAATATATGAACATGGAACCCATGAAATCTCTCAGGCAAACAGCCAGGACCCACACTCAGCAAGTTTTGGTCAATGCAGAGAGGTCCTGCGTGCCTTCTCAGCCTCACTACCTCCTGTCATTTATGGCAAGCCTTTTGATATTTGGTGTTCATTGGAAAGCCTGATCATCCACAACCCAAGACTCTCAGCTTGCATTTCATGCGAGAGAACAGCATGTTCCTAGCCCTGCCATTTCCAGAGGAAACAATCCCCAAGAGTACCTTAAAGGCTTGGACACAAATAGCTTCTCCTGTGTATTATTTTCAAGCCAGTCTCATGATTTTACAGGCCTGACTCATTCTGCATAAATGCCAAGGGTTAGTCATGTTAGTCATCCATAGGCAAAGAGGAAGGACCTCATTGGACTTGGGCCAGCACAGATTTTACCAGTTTTAGCCAAAGAGCTGAGCCAGATTTGCAGGTTCCCAACTGTAGAATTTGTTCTAGGACCTGTTAGGGGGCACACCAGTGAAGAAGTGTGCATCCAGATCTTCTCTGAGTACTGATGATGGCTTTACACCCACCTCCATGTTGAGGGCTGATGAGCACCTGACTGTTCTTGAGCTAAGGCCAAGTGTTGGAGAAGACTCATTGTCTGCTGCAGTGGCTGGCCCATGAGGAAGTGTCCTGCAGCACACCGGTGGCAGACGCATCATGGCACACTGTGGCAGAGACCTCACATCAGGGCACTGCTGTCCTCCACCTGTGGGTCGGCAGCTCCACACCACTGCTGTGGACGCTGAACCAACCACTTAGGATCATCTTTAGGCTTAATCCATGCCGAGGCCTAGAGGTGCTTGGACTGGAGAAGCACGAAGGAGAAGAGGAGATGTTGTAAGCTTGGATCCCCCGCAGCGCGTGTTGTCTGGGGTGGACACATCAGCACAAAGAGCATTTCCCTGCACCCCTGCGATCCAAGGATGTTCCGCAGCAGCAGTAGCGGCAGCAGCAGCGCCGAGCCAGGGGCTCCACCTGCCGGCTGCGGCACAGCCAGCGCCTCGGTTGCCTTGGGTGAAGAATACCCAGCTGCAGGGCCTCTGGAGCTATTTACAGCTGGAGAGCTTGTGGACGGTTTCAGCTAAAAAAGATCAAAGCCCGTCACTGGGCAGGTTGTTTGGTTTTTTTTTCTTTTCATAAAAGGGCCTGATTTTCTTCAGTTTGAAATGCAGTTTTGTTTCCTGACAGTAATAATATTGATGGGAACACAGGGAGCCCGAAAGCAAAACAAAATGCATGTCTCTGGTGCAACAGTGGACCCATTTAAGCATCTCCCATGTAGATTTCTCTTGAGTTCCTCAGGTCTGCCAAAGACCCAGGCTAGCAATTATTTACACCATGCTGCTGCACCATCTTCCTGCTTTACCCACCTCATCCTGTGGCCCACTGAGTTCCACACACTTCGCAAACCCAAAGCCCTTTCACCCTCCAGCTACTAATCCTTCTGGCCAGTACAGAAGGATATCCCTGCCATTTTTCTTTCTTTTTTTTTATTTTGGAGATGCTCCAAATCTTCATGTACAGAGGCCAAGCACATTTCCTCCCTCGAGAAACAGAGCCCTCGTAGGTGCTAAAGAGAGGCTCCTTTTGCAGAGCCACTTGCATTGATTCCTGTAACATTTACTCCCCATGAACCTGAGCTTGTCTGTGGTGGCTTGAGCAAGGCTCTCTGAAGACTGGTGATCATGTCCAGGATGAGCAGTTGCATGTGGCCAGAGCTCCCAGTTCCCAAAGGGCTGTGCTTGGGAGTGCTGTAGCTGCTGCTCTGCATGGGAGTCTGGCTTTCCTTTGAGGTGCATGGGGACAGGAGCAAGGTGCGGCTGGCAAGCGGACAGGATATGTTTCTAGACCTGGGAGCTCAGTATGGTCCGTCTCACCTCCAGGGTTATCTCATGTCCTGCCAGCCAGCCAGGAATGTACTTTAACTTGCTGAGTCCTGCTTGTCCTAATTACACCTTCCTGGAGTGCTATACATAATTTCCATCCTATCCTCACGGTCCTTCTTCTCCAAGCTGATCCTCCTTATCCTTTAATGGCACACCACCTCCACATTTTCCTTTGATTTTCATCCCCAGATACCCCACCTCTCAGGACTTCTGTCCCTTTTCCTCTTGCAGCCCTCAGTTGCTGGGTTGCTGGGTGTTGGAAAAAGATGCTCTGGACCTAAAAAGATGCTTTCTGGACTCTCGAAAGAAATACTTCTTGGCAAACACAGTGTGAGGCTATGCAGGTTACTGCCGTGGCAAGTCAAGAACATTCAGAGGGAATGTCCTCTCATAATGTAACTGAGAATATGTGATAAAGGAATCATTGTAGCCCAGGCTAAGGATGAACCCCAGCTTTGAAGTGCTCAAAGCTTACTTGCTCCAGGGCATGGCCAATTCCTACATAAATTGGCTAAACAGGATGTCTCCCTAGAGACCTTTGCCTTTCCCTTAATACTGTCTGCCTTGAGTGTCAGACTAGTGAGATGGAAGCAGGGGCCAACCTAAGGCATAGGAAACTGGATCCATCCCCAAACTACTGCCCAGCTCCAGGCCTCAGTTTTGCATCCTGTAAAATAGGAAAAGGGGGGGAGCTGTTTTGCTGAGGCACTTTGAGAGCTGCAGGTGGAAAATGCTTTGCAGGTGCCCATGCCTTGAACCTTGAACTGACCTATTGCAACATTTACCATTGCAACCTTTCTGTCCCTTCTGATGTGAAATAATTTTATTGGTTTCTTGTGCACTCCTTTAGCTTTTTTTTTTCCCAGCTGAAGAACAGCCTAAGCATATGACCCTTCTGCCTTTCCCCACAGTTTTGCAGAAGTAACTTCCTATGTCAGGTGTGATGGATATGCCAATTCAGCTCACGGCAGTAAGCAATGATCCCCTGCGCTGTCCCTTCATGAACCATAAGGAGAACCTCCAAATGTGAGGATATGTTCAATATTGATAAAGCACAAGCAGACCTTACAGGATTCGGCTCAGCATGCATCACCCATGCAGATAGCAGCGTTAGGGAACATAAAGCTTGCAAAATCAAACTTACAGCAAAGAGGTCATGCAGCTGTTTGCATGTCCTAATGTGTCAATACCATTTTAATGGCACAATCTCAGGTTGATATAGCTAAAAAATAAATAAACAGGCAGGCTTCTGGGCACACCAGCACCTTTCCTACCTTTTCAGAGCCAACATGCTCAAAAAACCTGTTTGTTTCTTCCATTGCATATCAGTTGATCTCATAAAAGCTATTAAATTTCCCCAGCCTTTGTCTGGCTTTCTTTCTGGAACCATTTGACTGTAGGAGCAGAATAGCACAGGGCATGTTCAGTACAGGACTGCAAGCAACACTTACACTTTCTCGAGGTGCTGGGGCATGTTTTGATGAGCATTAGATGCTATTGAAACCATATTTAGCTTGTGTAAAAGGCAAAGTTGTAGTCAAGTTAGTTGAAATCTGCTTGCTGTACTGGCAAGCCAGACCTTCCTCAGACTTTTTCAGCTCTTTCAGGGTTGAATTCTGTGTTACCCCTAGATGAGATTAATTTATTTTTATTTCAATGTCATACCTTTTGCATATCTTTTAAAATAAGAGACTTTTAGTTCCTTCTTGACCTCTTTAATAGTCATTTTATTTTAAAGATCTTCCCTTTGGGCACTTTGCACTGACACCAAGAAACGTTTGAGATATCTGTGACCCAGACTTGGAATTTTTACCCCCACTTCTTAACCTCATTTTTCGTATCTATCAGTTGCATTGGTACCAGGATGGAAGGCAGCAAGAGCATTAGAGGCTTTATTTTTTACTCTGTCTGTGATTACTTGTACAAGCTCTTTAAGGACAGTTCAGATCTCCTCTGTGCTATGGAAATTAAACCTAGACATCTTATATTAATGGTTTCATTGGTGTTTTTAAAAAACTGGAACAAAATAACCCAGATGGTGGTAGGTTCTCCTAGCTCCTGTTGTCCTAAAATCCTGTCTGTTGTTCTGGGAGATGAACAAATAGTCAAACACATTACAGCACTCAGTGCAAAGGTCGGTAGAGATCTGTATCGGCCAACGGGTCAGATGGGATAATATACCAGTCCTTCTGGCCATAAAATGTATTGTAATGCTCTTTAGGCCCATTTTAGAAAACGTGCAGAGCTTTTGTTGGTAACAGTAACAAAATTTGAGGAACATTATAAAACAATTTTGCATCCCATTTTTTTAGAGAGTACTTCATAGCATTTATTAAACAATCTTTGAGAGCTGTAATTAAGTGCTTTGAAATATGTTTGGGACAGTTTTGTTTCAGGCTTTGCCTCCAGACCCTTTGGCTTGAAAAACATGCTTGTTTCTGGGAAAGTGATTATTGAATTTAATTGAACTTAGACGTTGACTGGCTCTGAAGCACCTGGTGCTGCTAGTGCTTCTGTGAGCTCGGAGGAAGGCCTGGCTGCCTCTTCTAACAGCTAATAAAATAAATTCCTCCTCTTTATATTGGATATATCTACAATTATTATTTTTTCCTCAGTTTTGTAATCCCCTTACTTAATCTTGAAGTAAACAGAAATAGCTCACCCCAGGGAACATGATGTTGTCCTTCCTTTCCAGTTGGTCAAGACACATCTGAAGTGTTGCATGGTTTCAAAATGTTGTTGCTGCTGGACCCAAGGAATGAGAAAACTCTGGACCAATAGTCCTGAAACTGACATTTGGAGATTTACAAGAAACAACTGAAAATTCTGCTTCTTGCCAGCGGAAATAAATGCCAGCTGCAGGGTGGCAGCATTCCCTGCATCCCACCAGCTCTGTCCCAGGAGAGCTAAGCCCCTGTAGGGCTGGCAGCCTCTGGGCAGCCCCTTAGCTCCCCTAAGGCAGCATCAGCCCCTGCAGCCACTCCCTACACCAGGCTCAGGACAGCCTCTTCTGGCAGGGAGAGCACCCCCCACCCAGTACTTGATTTAGGCCATGAAAACCATTAAACTGTACTAAACATTCTACTTCAATATAATAAATAATTCAATAATAAAAATAAATAAATAAATAAATAAATAAAGGGCTTACTTCCCTCACCTTTTAGTATCTGGGGCTTTATCTTCTACTAGCTACATTCTCAAGCTTTTTCTCTGTGTCAGTAACAGGTTTTCAAATGCTTACAGCTCGAGGAGATGTGGCTTTAGTGTAAATGCCACCAGCCAAATTAGTGCAAATGCCACGAGCACAGCTGGCCCTGGGATCAGTTGCTGGTGGCTGCATTTTCTCCTCACCTAGGCCCTTGCAAACCACTCAGCCACCCCCAGGGTGAGGGGCCCTGCTGGCTGGGTGAGCAGCTCTTGGGCAAAGGTGGCGTTTTGCCAGCAGTGCCCTGTGTGTTGTGCCTGAGCTCCCTGGCCTGGGTAGAGTTTGTCTCAGTATGAGATGGCCAAAGTCTGGATGAGGACAAATCTCTGCTAGGCAGATTTCCCTCCCCAAGACTGTGTGACTCAGGAGGGACATTTGTCTGGCTTAGGCAACACTGAGCAAAGCTCAACCTCCAGCCAGCTGTGGGGGTCTCACATCCCTTCAAATCCTGATCCAGCCCTTCTCCCCAGCAGCTGCACCCTGGGGTGAAATGAGTTCAACTGGTTTCAGCACGCACTTTAGCTGATTACATCCACAGCATGAAAAACAGCTCTTCATTGTAGAGAAGATGCTCCTACAGCTCTGGGACAGATTTGTACAGTTGGTCCTGTTGACCTAAGCCCAGTCAGAGTGGCTGTGGGTGGCAGTGTGACAGCGACTGGGGTGTCCCACATGGCTAGGAGGCACAGACTGGATGCACTTCTAAGTAGCTTCAACAGCTCTTGGCCTGGGATAAGCCCTCACTGAGAGACAGACCACTGACCCTCCCAAACCAAAGACACCCCTCCGTGGACTTCACAGGGAACTCAAAAAAATTAAGGGGAAATGGGAAGGTTTAATCAGAGGCCTTTCTCCTGGGGTGAGAGTGGCATGTTGTAAACAAGAGGAGGGAAGAAAGAGCAGGTCATTTTGATGGAGGTAGGAACTGGCCCCGATTCCCCTTAAACTCCTGGGGGAGACTGAGGCAGAGACGATGCTCACCTATTTGTTTCCCAGCCTTCTCCCTTCTCCCAAGCACACTTCATGGCCTCCAAGCAGCAGGCACAGGCAGCCCCAACCCAAGCCCCTCCACCACAGCGCACCCAGCACACCCTGGCCCCAGTGATGTCTCCAAGGTAGAAGGAGGTGAGGGCACATGGAAAGCATCCTGTCCAGTTGCCTTTGCGGGGGATGGAGAGGTAGGGCAGGGCTGGTGGAGCCTTAATCTAGTGATTACTTTAAGGGATTTGCTGTCTCTTTTTTTCTCCCTCTCCCCCTTTTTTTTTTTTTTTTTTTTTTTTTTCTTTCCCCTTTTCCCTCCCTCTTATCCCTTTCGTGGTGCATTTGTCTTCAAGGAACCTGGGGTGTTCTTTTCATCAGTTCAATCTCTCTCTGGCACTTGAGTCGTGATTGGCTGAAGGACTTAGGGAAAAAAAAAATCTTTAATTAAGTAGATAATCTCTTCTTAGGAAGTTCTGCGGCTCCATTTCACCAACCCCCTTTAGCTCTTACTTTAGGATTGGTTACCCTACACAGAAGTTGGGATTCAGGGGGCATGTGCCTCTTCATCACATCAGGACCGCTGGATGGAAAATAACTCCATCTCTTCTCTAATTTTATTGTATTTCTTTTAAATTTTTTTTTTTTTTTTTTTTTTTTTCCTCTGGTGGTAGTGGTACCCAAGGGGTTTTTTAGGATCTTTTCTCCCTCTTTATTTGGATTTTATATTTCACATGGACCCTTATCTGGGCATCTTCTTCCTCACTCCCTTCTTCCAATCCTGCTGTGCCTGGTGAGTATCAAGAGCACCTCAGTCTGTGTCACAGGCAGGTGCTCTTCCCGGACACCCTAAGGAAATTCCTCTTCACCTTCCCAAATGTCCTCTATAAGCTTCCCACTTGGCTCGGTTCAGGTCTTTAATGAGACCAGATATTTAACTAAGTCCCAAGACACTCACTGGCAGAGAGGTTAGATCTAAGAAAGTCTCCTTTTTGCCCTGCACCTCCCAACAATAACTATACGGGCCAAATCCTGAGCTCAGGTAAAATAGACTAGAAGAGAGTGGATGCCGAGGACCTAGCCCCTCAATTACAATTGGGAAGATAACCCAATGGGAAAGCCAGGGATTTCTGTTTTTCCAAAGGCTCGCAGTCAGCTTGCCTCTTGTCTTAATCAAATGGGGCTTCTCCCACACTCCCTGAAGGAGACAGTCCCTGATTAAGAGTTCAGAGCCAGCAGGGGTGAGTTAGATCCACAGGAGTGTCACTCTGGATGAGCAGCCTGAGACTCAGGCTTCTTGGCAGCCACAGGGTGAGGATTACATGTCTGAAATTCATGTATTAGGGTTTCCTGGGGAGAAACTTTTGGTGCGGAGATTGCTATGGCTTGGTTCCCAACCGCTTGGGTCCCATCAGGACAGTTTCCCTGCACATAAACCTGTGGTCATCTCCTGTGGGCCTCTTGCACTGTCCTAAGGCCAGCTTTACATTTATTGCCAGAAATGTTTTATAAGGGCGAACAGAAGGAAATTACACCTGCATCAAATCTCATATCATTCCTTGCAGAGTATATCTATCCTGTGCCCAAACAAAGATGGACTCAAATGACCTGGCTTTGTAGGTATTTTTTTTTTTTACTGAGTACCCAAACTTTATTCTCCAGTTCTGTGATGCCTCATGGAATCAGTTCAGTGGGTTACAGAATTATCTCTAACAGCAAGGAAAGTATTTTCCCATTCAATTGCTAAAATCCCCTGCCTCCCCCATAGCAGATCTCTAGGATTATTACCGTGGATGGAGAAACCAAAATTAGAGAAAGGAAAATGCAAGAGTAAAAGGGAACTCATTCCTGTTAAGCTGGGAGTGAAATTTCTGGGATTTTTTTTCAGATATTTTCTATTCCATTAAAAGAATGTGTAAAAAATTGTGTATGTCTAAATATTATGCAGTAGCAAACTCAAGATAAAGCTACCTTCTGGAATAAGGAGAATATTTGTTATGCAGAGGCTAGGCAAGAACTCATGCTGATTTTATGTTTATTTTTCTGCTCTTCCTGTGAATGTCTCTTGGTTTCCTCAATAGAAACAGATCTACAATACATTAAAAGATTTTTTTAAAAATCATAATTTTAAAGAAACAGTTCAAAGGGGAGAAATTTCAGAGCACAAAGCAGAAATAAATACAGAAATACCAGGAATTTTCAATGGAAGTTGGATGTCTAAATTCCCTGTCTGCCTATCAGAAGTTTTTAATCTAAGAGAAAAGTTTATAGATCAAGATAGCCCTGCTTCTCTCCCCATGTTGCTCATAGGTCATGATTTCCTGAGAGAAAGGAAAATAGTAAACTTTATTCAGAATTATTGTATCACCAGACCCTGTCCACTAATTCTTGAGGAAGAAAAAGCAAGGTTTGTGGAAATCATACAATAATCCTGCTTTCAGTTTTTGCTGCTCTTCTTTATCTGATCCAATAGCTTAAAATGCAAGAAGATTATTTTTTTTTCTGTGATTTAAGCATGACACTTGGGAGCAGGGGGCAATATAGATGAACAATCATATATATATATGTGTGTGTGTGTGTGTGTCCACTTCCCTTCTCTGCGTGTGGATTAGATTCTGCCATGTCATCTAGGCTGAACAGTCAGTGTGTTTCTAGATGAGCAAAACACCGGGGCTGCATTTAGAAACTAAAAAAAAAAAAAAAAAAAAGTTCCAAATTTCAATGTGTTGTCGGTCTCCTATCCTGTGGGAATAATTAACAATTTGTAATGAAGCAGCTTGTTTCTAATTTTGTTACACTTCAGCTGTGGGATTGCCTTTAGTTTCCAGTGTCACTGGCTTTCTAATAACTTGGGGGTGTTTGTATTTGAGAACAAAACTCTGACTCAAATGAAATGTATCTATTTTGTATTTACAGTAATGACAGTAATGAACTCAATTCAGCTTTATATCTTTCTGAAGAGCTGAACCAGCAGCACAGTATGAGTAGGTGATAAGGTATCAAACAATTCAACAGGAGATTTGATAAGACTCTTGGGACATTAAACTGAGGAACACGGTGCTGTTATTGGTTAAAGCTGTAACTGAGCAGAAATTATCAGAGGCTTACTAGAGTTTGATACATGTAAAATATAATGGGAAGGTATTTGGCAGGGTTATTTGCTTTTGGGTTCAATAGAACTTTGATAATAAAACTCTTGCTACAGATATTCATTAGCTAACTTCCTAATACTGGATGCAATGAAAATCACTTGCCCTAGATGTGCTTTTTACCTGGATGCATAGATTTGCAGTGAGGAAAGCAGAGTGTCCTGCCTAGGGCCCTTCATGGGCTGAAGGACTCAGTGGGACTACCTGCTGAGGTTTGTCTCTGCTCCACTTTAGTCCATCTAATGCTGTCCTGGAGTTTGAAGGTGAAGGGAAAGGGGGTTAGATGGTTAGATAGCTAGAAAGCCTGTAAGCCTTCTCAGAGAAATCATTTCAAGCGTGTGATTTCAAAGCATTTTAAATCGGTGTGGTGACACTGGAGTCATGGGAATTGGGCTGGTTTACACCCATTGCAGGTGCAGCTAGCTGGTTAGTTTAGGACTGCATTCTGCTTTCCTATATAGTGGTAGGGAAAATTAGTAGAAATAAAGAAATTAATTAAAGAAAAAAATCACACAACAGAGACAAACATGAAGAGAGATTCATTTCCATAGTGATTCCTATTTGCAGCACAGAGATGACTCTAATGGCGTTGTCCGTATTGCACTACATCCACAGAACAAGTGACTTAGTTACTCTCTGCCCTTGATGGAGACTATATCCAGAAGAGATGCATTTTTCTTAGCTGGATCATACAAGCAAGACAAAGTGCACAGGTTTTGGCTGCTTTGTTATCTTTCCTTCCCTTACAGCATAAATAAGAAAACAATTCAGCTAGTCTCCAGCCATACAACAGTCCCGTCTCCTGAACCCCCTTTGCAGCTACAAGAGTTAAATGTGGGGGGTCAAGTGTACCAGCCTAAATGAATCCTTTACTTGCCTAAATCCTACAAACCCGCCCAGCAGTGTGCCTGCCTGTTGATCAGAGAGCTCAGGGAAAATGCTTTCTGTCTCTCCAACTTCATAAAAATGTTTAGAATATCCTGCTAGGAAATTGCTACTGTACCATTTGCCCAGCTGCAGACAGTGAATTGGCATTTCCTGAACTTGGCCTTTTTGTGAGCCTTGAGGGATAGATCCTCTGCTTCAATGCAGTTATGTCAATTGACACCTGCTAAGAGGCTGATTTGCTGTAAATCCTGACCTTGTGGATCACGGTTCTCTTCCTAAAGTCACCCTTGCAACTGCTCAGATATTCCTAATCCAAGGTGTGGCCAGCAAGGGTTTGAAGCAAATCCTTTTTGGACACTGAATTTGGTTTCTCCTACCCAGGTGGGAAGCAATGCAGATGGGATGTCTCTCTTGTTTTGGCCACATAAGAGAGGACTTGCAATTCTCTAGATCTTGCCTACACAGGGGGATTTTACCAGAGTTTTCTCACAGCTGCTACCAGGGGCTCAGATTCACACGGACACCATCCTGAGTGTGGTCCCCATAGCAAAGCACTTAAGGTCAAGGCAAAGGACAGGAGGGAAACCAGATGGAAAAATGACTTGTTCATGCTGCTACCCAGTTGCATTAGGATGGGGACCCATGGAGTTTACACAGTCTGAATAGCCCCAGGTTCATGGCCCTGTGTGATTCATGTCACCCGATGCTCTAATCACCCGACTACAGATGCCATCTCTCCAAGTCCCAGGAAATATTTAATTAGCTGTACAAAGCAGAAGCAGCTTCCAAAGGAAAATTCCTCTGCAAAACAGCCATTGACTTCATGCTAAAGTACCCACAGGGGCTGGAGCACAGCCTGGTCAGAATCCCAGGCCCGGAACAAAGGGAAAGGATCTCCTGCTCTCGCAGTGCCCTGACACAGCCCTCTCCCTTCTGTTTTAGTCCAGGAGAATCTTTCCCAAAGTAAGCATCATCAGTATGGACACATTTCCACAAAAAAAAAAAAAAGCTCCAACATTAGACTTGTCAGAGTGAAAGTTTGCAAACTATTTCTCTCAACTCTTTCTAAACTGTGACTTATAGCAAAGATCAAGTTTCTTCTGATTTTGCCTGCACTAGAATAACAAGACCTCCTTTTTGTGATATACCTTGAAGAGGATCTCCCTGAGGAAAGTTCTAGCAGAAGTGAAGCAGGCTTGTTGACCGTAGGAGTGGCTTTCCAGGGCAGGGAAACATCCTCTCTGAATCTCACACGTGTCTGATGTCTGAGCATCAGTTCTACCACCCTGTCTGTCCATCTCCATGGCAGGGCTGAGCATAGCTGCACTTTTTCCCCCAGCGTGGGAGGGCAGAAGATTGAGTGGGCTTGAGCCCACTCTCTGGGATGGATTTATAGCACCACAGGACAGTGCCTTTCTCTTCCCTAACCAGGGATATCTGGCTCCAGACAGCATTGCTTGAAAACACACAGGGAAGGAAAAAACATAACCTAACCTGAGCCTTTTTCCCCTGCATACAGCCACAGCCTGCCCAGCTACTGGGATTTTCAGGGAATGGATCAGAGCTAGAAAAGCAGCAAGCATCGCTGTGTGCCAGGTAGCCCAGCTGCAGAGTGGAGTGTGCCACTCTGCAGAAGGGACAGTGTGGGTTAAGGCTCTGTGAGGGCAAGCTGAAAAGGAGAAGTGTTCCCCCTGGGACACATCCAGCATTTGAAGCAGAACATCACCTTGATAAGAAGCTGAAGAGCCTAGTTTCTCTCAGCACATGCTCTAGCTTTTTCCTGATCATTCAGTCACTGCAAGGTCTTGGCTTACTCAAGCCACCTCTCTGGCCTCAGTGTCCTCCCCTGGAGATAGCAGCACTCACCTGCCTCTCTGGAGCGCTGGCATGTTGGCAGAGAAGATGCTCTGGAAACTCACCAGAAAGAGTCATGAGGGTTATTTTGCAAACCTGGAGAGACTGGAATGAGGTGTTTGTAGGAGAAACCTCCCTTTTCTTGTTTCATATTTGGGGTTGACTCCTGGGCCTTTTTAAAGCTTCAATCCTATCTGACATGACACAGCTAAGCTGGATTTGCTCAGTCATCCTCCAGATTCCTAACGGTGGTCACTTCACCACATGGAGTCCTGATGCTGACTGACTATTCACACTGAAATAGTCTTTCTTGCTGGAGAAAGAGACTCAGACCAGCCAGTATCCTTTGCTCTGCAAGCTCCTGCCTGGAGAGAGCGATGGAGACTAGCTATGCTGCCCTGTGGTCCTCATCACACCTTCAGCGGGACCACCAGAAAGTTTAGTTTTTGGCTAGGACCACCCCGCCACATACCCCCACTCCCCCCGCCCTGTGCAGTGCTCATCAGGATAGGGAGGACAAATGTGTTTGTGCTCAGCCATCACCATAACGTGACCAAGAGAAGAGCATGGGCAGTCAGATCTGGCACTACAGGAAGACAAGGGACCGTGATCTGGGGAGATGCTGCTGAGACACACACTGTGAAGATGCAGCAGTGTCATCTCCTCCTTCTCTCAGCATGGTCCCACCAGCAGCAGTGCCTTCCCATGGTCTGGCTCCTGGGGCTGGGGACAATGCTACCCTGAGTTAAGCTGAGCAGCACTTACGTAAAGTAAAAAGCAAGGCTGAGTGAACAGGAGAGGAATTAAAAAATGGAGGGATTGGTATGAAGGGCAGCTATGAAGAGGAAAGCAGAAGGAGGGAGTGGTGAGGGGGTTGCAGCCCAGTACAGCCTAGGTGGAGAAGCGGGATGGGGGGAAGAAGGCACCATCCTGGCTCACAGGAAGCAGCAAGGGGAGACAGGAAAAGAGACCAAAAGTGCCTGCAGTTAGGAGACAGGCAGGCTGCAGGGGTTGAGAAGAGAGCCCTAGGATGCCAGGAATTCCCCAGGCCCCTCCACCATCACCCCCTCCCTGCTGACACTGTCTCTGTCTTCCAGGTCAGTGAATAATTTCCTGATGACGGGCCCCAAGGTAAGAGAAATCCCTTTGATGTCTGTCCCTGATTCCACTAAACCCAGGGAGGGAGGGGGTCCTCCTTCCCATCCAGTCTTGGCCAGAGCTCCCATTAGCCCTAGCAATAAGGCAGAGCAGGGCCAGGAACAACCTGCTATGAGCTGCAGCTCTTTGGGCTGTATCAGTCCTGAATAAAGTTGGCCTGGGGTTCTTTTTTAAGCTGGCTGAGGTCAGATTTTTTTAAGATTTGTTTATTGGCACCAGCTGAGGCTCTCACCTGTCAACTATCACTTCTTGATGATCAGGTTAACATCAGCAAACATATTCACTGAGCTGAAAAAGTACTTTCTTTAGGCCCTGCAAAACACAGTTCTTTGAAGAGTAGAACTGGAATTGCCAGGACCTTGTTCAGTATTTTTGGCCCCTGCCTCCTTGCACCCCTCTTTCACAGTCTGTTTTTTCCTAGCCAGGACCAGTTGTAAAACTCACCCTATTTTGTTCTCACTATTCACCAAGAACACCCCAAAGCTCCTCTAGTTTTTTCTATAGCTCTCAATGTTACGGTGGAGCAAACTTGCCCCAGAGCATTGGCTGTCCCCTGGGGCTGCAGTGAAGGAGGCGGCAGGGTGGGGCACCTGCTGCCCTGGAGCTCCCTGGTCTCTGAAGAGAAATCTATGGCTCTTCTCATGCTGGAGAGATACAGGGTTCCCTTTACCCCCACAGACACAACTCTCCATGTGACTTAACAGCCAACAGCTTGGCCTTTTCCCCCCGGGAGGCTCAGACTCCAACCCAGCACAGCAGAAAATGCATTTACTGCTGCTATTGGTGAGCTCCAGTCCCCAGGGGAGCCAAGGCCTGAGAGACCTTCTCAGCTCTGTAAAACTTGACTCTGTAAGATGGCATGCAAGTTACGTTCAGTTGAAAGCCAGCCTCCTGGGGAGCCTAGAGACATATTCTTCCTGGTGTTTTGCATTGTGCTTCTCCATCCATCTAGACCCCAAAACAGCAGGACCCACGATATGCAGCACAGGACAGGAAAGCTACACCTGCATCAGCCCCACAACCGTGTGGGAAGCATCTGGGGCTATATATCAGTTTTGCATTGTCTGTGATGGAAACTAGAGCAGCTGAGTGACAGCCCTGGACGCTGGGAGTAGCCTGGGGACATTCCCAGCTTGTCACCCACAGGGCTGTCCCTGCCTGCTGGCCAACATGTCCCGACTCAGTTTTGCAAGTTAATGGTGGGGGGGATGAAGTGGGGAACACTTCATCCCCTCTCCTGACCCCCTGCTCTGCTCCTAGGCCTATCTCATCTACTCCAGCAGCGTGGCGGCCGGGGCTCAGAGCGGCATCGAGGAGTGCAAGTTCCAGTTTGCCTGGGACCGCTGGAACTGCCCCGAGAGGGCACTGCAGCTCTCCAGCCATGGTGGGCTGCGCAGTGGTAAGGGAAACATAGGACACCACTACTGGGACCCCTCACTACAGGTTAGAGCCTGTGGGCTCCTCCTATCTTCCCAAAGGCCTCCTTTAATTCCACATCCCCACCTGGGATGTGCCTCACCCAGGAATCTTTCCAGGGGACCCCTTTACCCATCAGCTCCCAGACACACACTGGGATCTAGCTTCAAGGCAAGGCAGTCTCGTGATGCCAGCACTGCCTCCAGACCTGCAGAGCCCCAGCTTGTGCAGGACAGGAGTGTCCCACTAACCCACACACAACTGGCTCCCCACAAGGACGCACCACCATGACCTGCAGCATGGGCAGCAGGACGTGCTGTGCTTAGGTGGCATCTCTCACCACTGTGCCCCAGGGGGGCTGAAGGTGGTGGGGTGGCAAGCAGAGGAATACAGCTAAAGGGAGCAGGAAAGAGTTCATCGGTGGCTGTGCTCTGGCCAAGAGGCAGGAGAAAAATCTTCCCACAGCTTCCAGATGTCAGTGTCACTTTGTACAGAAATCCATCATCCGTGACCTGTGCCACTGCACGGGGCTGTGGTCATTGTCACTGCATGCCATTCTTTACCCACTTGCAGATGTCAGAAAATGTTTTGGTGCATACCTGGTCCTCTAGACCCATGTATGATGCTGGGCTGAGCTCACAGCTGCCCTGCACAGGCAGGACATGGGTATGGAGGAGAGCCTCAGGCTGCTAGCAGGACTGGCAGCAGACAAAGGACCAGGGCCCCAGGTAGGAGTGGACAGAGGTTTCAAAGTGGGGCCTTGAAGAGGCAATTGCAGCACAAACTAACACTCTGGGATTGGGAGCTGAATTGTTCCTGCCAAGGTTAGCTGCTCATATCCAGACTTTGCTGGTATTAAATGAAAGCCAAAGGCTCGGTGAAGTGGTCACCATGCCAATCCTGGTAGGTCTGTATGGGCACTGTTCTGAGCCCTGGACAGTGTCTAACAGAAAGTAAGGCTCAAGGCGGCTGTGGAGAAGGAGCTCTTTGATCCTTTGAGAGGGCCCCTTCCCCTCTGGGGTGTATTAGTGAGATGTGGGGTACATTCGACTGTCTGTATCCCCACCACTGAGCTCCCACAAGGACAGCCAAGCACTAAACTCATCCAGACCCTTGGAAATTGCATGAGTCAGACTGGGTTGAGTTTGGGAGCTTCTGTCTTCATGCAGTTCACGCCAAAACAAAGCTAATCCAACATGTAGGGCCTCCTCTGTACCCCACAAAACTCTGCCCATAGCAAATCATTTTCAATACAGTCTCCTGCATGGCAAGAGTCATTTCTAACACTGGTCTTGCCATGAAACCTTTAGCACATCTGCTCTCCTTGTATTCTCTCTTGACAGCAAACCGAGAAACTGCTTTTGTCCATGCCATCAGCTCTGCAGGTGTCATGTACACACTGACCCGGAACTGCAGCCTGGGGGATTTTGACAACTGTGGCTGTGATGACTCCCGCAACGGACAGCTGGGTAAGGAGAGACAAGCTGCTGTCCCTCTCTCATGTCCCAGGCAGGAGACAGCTCTTTTCCTCTCTTCTGCTGAGGTCTGCAGAGACAACTCTTCCTCCTAGTCCCTGCACCTGGAAATAGAGCTGAGAGCAGAGCTTTGCTTGGCTCAAACCAAAGTAGCTCTATGGAAGCTAATGGGTCCATCTGCAATTTACACCAGCTGAGGCTGAGCCATTGAGGTTTTCTATTGTTTTCTAAATGAACAAGAAAGTAGAAGAGGGTTGCAGCTTCCCTGGTTCAGATCAAGAACAGCTCTGTCTAAGCTGCTGGAGGGAATAACTGTATCATCCAGGCAGAGGAAAGGATCTTATGCCAGGTATCCAAATGCCAGGTCTGGTTAGAGCAGTGCTGATCAAGGACCTCAAGGCTCCCAGGGTCTGCAGTACCAGGGTGGCCCCAGAGCAGAATCACCAGGAGGGAAAGCAAGGTGGAATTCATTGATCCCTTCAGCATTTATCAAGCAGGGCAGGACCAGGAGACCTGCCTGTGGCAGCACACAGCCTTCTCCCTGTTCCTGTCACAGCAGTACCCAGGCCCACAGCCACTAAGCACCCCTGGGTGGGGAACGCCTGGCTGCATTGCTCCATCTCTCCCCTCAGCTTTCACATAACACATTGACATTTTAGTCTTTTGTTTTGAATGGAAAGAGGAAATTTCAAATTATCAAAGTCTTTTTAAAGCCATTCCCTGCCAAGCCACACGGGGCAGTTGTTACATGTCAGTTGATGATGCTCCTCTGAAGTGTCCACTATTTAATAATTTGTTTTATTGTCTGAAAGTTTGTAAAACAGCTACCGCTTCTTGGGTGTCTGAGGCATGGAATAGCCCTTCTCTAGCAGAGTGAGACTTTGGGGCAACAGCACATCAAATTTTGTCTTCTCTGGAAAACTAAGTTAGTCATGCTACACTTCTTTTCCCCAAAACATATCTGTTTTCCATGAAAATTTTCCATTGTGAACTTAAAATGTTGGAAGGCAAAGGAAACTTTTGGGCTCATCCAAAACAGTGTGATTCCATTCTAAATGCTGCTGTGCTGAATCCAAGTGGGTGAAAGGTTTCCATTCTCCCTTCAGTCCCAGTTCTTGATTCGGACTTCATCGACTACTGCAATTACCCACCTCCCATGAGACACCCCTGCCTTTCCCTGGGAGAGGGGACCATGATACTCTAGGAAAGTCCAGGCAAGGGCTGGGCCTTTCAAGAGAGGCAGAAGGCCATTAAACCACAACTCTTAAGATGTACTGCCAAGGCATTTTAGGGTCAGAATGTTCCAGATTCAAATCGTCACAAATAATTTGGCATTTTTCTTTAGGAGGAAAAGAAGTAAACTGCATGATGTGCTTCCAGTCAGCTGAGCTAAGTTATTGAGCTTCCATGCAGTTAAGAAAAGTACCCTCCACATCTTGCTGTGCAGTTTCCCATTTCCATGCTAACTCCTTTGTTTCTTTACGGTAACTGGAAAAAACAGACCCTTCTGAGATGCCAAACGTCATCCCAGGGTTCTAGGTGTACCAAAAAGAGGGCCTCCTCAGTACATATGTGCCAGGCTTGAGGGGAATCCGATCCCTCTGACCGGGATGCCTCCAGCAGTTGCTAATGTACATCAGCGGGATGCTGTACCCCTGAGCCAGACTGAGCCAGTTCAAGTAAGGGTTTGAGAGAGGGTAATTAAAGACCCCAAACCTTATCTCTATGGCTGCTAATGCATGATAATTGACAGCTCTGAAACCTGCTGTATAGGAAGCCTGGAAACCCCTGGGTTTGTCACGCAGGACATATGCCTTTGCTGCCTGGAATAAGCTCAAGGGGAGGGAATTGAGGAGTATCAGGAGGTGAAAGACTGGATTTGCCCCACAGCCTCCATTCTCTCCCATCACTTCTGAGACCCTCTCTTGCCCCCAGAGCCCCAAGCCAGGCAGGCGAGGGGCTAGTTCCCTGACAGCACACATCTCATCTCCTTTCCTAGGGGGGCAAGGCTGGCTGTGGGGAGGCTGCAGCGATAACGTGGGCTTTGGGGAAGCCATTTCCAAGCAGTTTGTGGATGCCCTGGAGACTGGACAAGATGCCAGAGCTGCTATGAACCTGCATAACAATGAGGCAGGTAGAAAGGTGAGCCCTTCTCTCCCTCCAGACCTGACAGTGCACACCAGATTGGCTCTGGCCATTCACTGTGGAGAGTCACAACTTGCTGTGGCTAAGAGCACCTGTCCAGAAGAAACAACTACCTTGTCAAGGAGAAGGGAATGGCAGCAGTACTGATGTGATGGGTGGTGTTTATTCTAAGGTAGCAGACCTTCTTTGATTACACTGTCAATAGCTTCCTGTTGCCCTCTTTCTCCCAGTTGAAATAGGGGAGTACCATGGAGAAGAGAATCTGTGAGCTTTAAGCCAACAAACCCTGGGCAGGACTGCTGCACAGGGAAGGTCAATGACAAACCCCTCCACAGGCCTGGAGCCATGTTTCTCCATGCACTGCAGCACAGAAGTGACTCCTCTGGGCCTCTTCCTGAATCCCCTCTCTCTCCTCACCCTCTAGGCCGTGAAAGGGACCATGAAGCGGACATGCAAATGCCACGGTGTGTCGGGGAGCTGCACCACCCAGACCTGCTGGCTGCAGCTGCCTGAGTTTCGGGAGGTGGGCACTTACCTCAAGGAAAGGTATCACAAAGCCCTGAAGGTGGACTTGCTGCAGGGGGCAGGTAACAGTGCTGCCAGCCGGGGTGCCATCGCTGAGACCTTCAGCTCCATCTCCAAAAAAGAGCTGGTCCATTTAGAAGACTCTCCTGACTACTGCTTGGAGAACAAGACGCTGGGGCTGCTAGGCACAGAGGGCAGAGAATGCCTGAAGAGGGGCAAGGCACTCAGCAAGTGGGAGAAGCGAAGCTGCCGGCGGCTGTGTGGGGACTGTGGGCTGGCAGTGGAGGAGAGGCGAGCTGAGATGGTGTCCAGCTGCAACTGCAAGTTCCACTGGTGCTGCGCTGTGCGGTGTGAGCAGTGCCGCAAAAGGGTCACCAAGTACTTCTGTGTCCGTAAGGAGAAGCGGGAACGGAGTGGAGGTGGTGGGGCCAGCCGCAAGCTCAAAAGAAAGCTCTAACTTGCCTCTGCTCCTCCATGAGCCTGTCTACCCCTCTTCTCTCCTGTCTCCTCCCTCTTCTCCACTGGCCCCCGGCACCATTTCCCTTTGGCTTAGTTTTGTCTCATTCCCAATGTCACCTCACTGGGGCCTGGGCAAGGCAAAAGAACTTGCATGATCCCCTAGGCTTTGGCCATACAAGGCACTTCCCATTAGTGCAGTGGGTGATGACTTCTGGGAAGACCCTCAACTGTTGACAAAAGGTGAGATTTGGTCCCTTCAACTCAGTCACTCTATCCAGTGACTACAGTTTTATTGCTGAAAACATAGGTAGTCTCCACAGCTTCTGCTCTTTTGAGCTTGTCTGTTCCCCAAACAAGCACCTGCTCTGGGCTTTTGAGTAAGTGAAATCAACACTTAGGAAAAAACAAGGAACCTTGCACCACCAGAGCTGGGCAACTCAGAGTGGCAATCTCTAAAACAGAAGCAGCTTCTAGTAACTTAAAAAATTAGAATCACTAAAATAAAGTTGTTGCTGCCTTTTATTAAGCCCTACACTATGAGGTAAAAGGCATGCCAACTCCTTCCTGCAGCAAGACAGCCTCGGGGAGGTCCACAGCATCACTTCCCATCCTTTGACAGCTTTGCTAAGCTCTCTAGTGTTTTACTTTGCATTTTGGGATGGCAGGAGCAAGACTGAAGTTGCTGCTTGACCTGCCCATTAAACAGCTGTTCTCTTCAAAAGAGGAGTCCCATCACTTGCTTTTTCACACGCTTTCTCTGCATCTCCTAATCCTGCAGGTCTGGTCTCCCTTTTCACCCCAGCATCCCTCTCAAAGTCCTTGACTGACGCCACAAAGATGCCCTTACACTTGCCCAGTCCCTCTTTCCTCCCACGTCTCCCAGAGAGGACCTGCCCGCTGAGCCCATTCCCCAGCTCTTGGTGTACTTGCCATGCACTCTTACCCTGTCAACTAACTAACTAAATACTTCCTCCTAGTCTGAGAAAATAATGTCAGTTACTATTTAATGGTGTTGTAAATAGGAAAGTGAAGCACTTTGAAGTTTAATTTATTGCACAGTTACTGTGATGTATACATAACAGTTTTTCCTCTACCGCTTATTGTATATATTCTATAGGCTAAGCAAGCAGCAGGAAGATTCGGTTGATGCATCTCTGTTCCCATGCCATGGTTGGGGTAGGGAGGGAAGAAGCTGTTAGCTGCAGGACCTGGGGAAGCTCACTGCACTGTCACAGTGGTCTACCCTGGAGTGTGAGGTTATCATCTGCTTTGCTGTTTGAAGTGTCCTTTAGCCAGATGAGAAGCCAGCAGAGCTAAGTTACTGGCCATTAGACCCGTCTTGTAGCCAATATTTGTAAACCAATAGCCAATGCAATAAATCAGTAGCCAAGTGCTTGCAAAATACTGTTGTGTTTAAGCAGTTGTGTGGATTTTTTCATCCAATTGCATGTGTGGACAGATGTAGTTACAACCCATCTGTTGAGCATAAGAAGGGTTGACCAGTTCCCTCTAAGCAGCACAACCTCGGCCCCTCTGAGGAGCATAAAGGGACTGCTCTCTCCTTGAGCTTGCTTGAGGTTGCATTCAACTGCAATGCAGCTGCCAGGAGGAAAGAGGGTGGGAGGGGGGCAGAGAGGGGCCCAGTTGCCCACTTCAGAGATGATACATTAAAGACACTCATCAGTCTGTATGTGTCTCTTAGTTATCAAATGTGTTGGGGTGGGAATTTGGACCTAGAGCAAGCTGAAGTCTCACCAGAGTAAGGACATCCATGTCAAGCAAGAATCTGGCTCTTCAAAAATTACAAGAAACAATCTTGGCCTATTCTCGGGGAAACCTGAAACACTTCCACTTCTCACATACACCACCAGCTGTTTGCACAAAGGTTCTTATTAACGCAGTGATCCTGTCCTCTGTCTCCCTTGCAGCAGTTCCTCCATATCCTTATGGATGGAATATATCCTTATGGAGGGAATATATCCTTGTCAAGGAAAGCAGAGAGGCAGCAAGAGCCTCTCACCCATCAGGGAAAGGTCCAGCACAGGCTGGCTTAAGAGACACTGCAAGTCAGAGAGGACAACTTCTGCCCCCTTGTCCCTCTCTGTCCCTCACTCTAAAGCCAGCTAGAAACCTAGGAAAAGATGTGGAAGTTGTTTCCCATTTCCTCCCCCTCCTCAGCACAGGGCAGGCTATGCTACCCTCCACCCCCCGCTGACAATATTGCCCCGCGAAGGCCGTGGCGCAGCCGGCGATGTGCCCGCTGGGCCTGGGGAGAGGCGGGGAGCACCACAAGCGGCAGCCCCACCGCCCCACCCTTCTTTCGCCATCTGCGAGAAAATGGCGACAGCGCAGCTGCAAAATGTGCTGACCTCAGCAGCGGGTCGGGGCCAGAGGGGTCCCCCCCTCTCTGGCGCGCGGAGCCCTGAGCGGTAAAGGCACCGCTGCCATTGTGCGGCAGGATTGGATGCTTCCATGTATTCATTTCGGTTTAATGAAGGCGCATTCCTCAGAGGAGAAATATTTACATTCAGCTTCCCAGGTGGTCACCTTCCCCCAGATGACACACAAACAGGCAGGCCCCCGCTCCCTTTTCCAATCCAAAACTCTTTAGAGGGCTCTGGGAGGAGGGGAGCAAGGGGAGGGGGGCTGCTGGGGGAGCAGAATAGAGAAGGGAACAAAATGCTAATAAATCAGCCAGCCGGCCCTTTTCCCCTCCCCTCTGTGGAGTCAATGGAAAGTGTCATTTCACATGCTAATCCCCCTCCACTCTCTTCACAACACCTTTTCCGAAAAGTGTTTGGGAAAAGTCCTTGTGGCCCGTTTACAGCTCCCTGCCGCTTCGGATTCCTTCTTGTCTAAGGCCGCGGCCCCCGTGTGGGTCTCTCCCTCCAGCAGGGCTCCTTACAAAAAAAATCTCAACAAAGACTTTAGAGTTCATCAGCCTCCCACTGAAATTCACAGCTGCTGAACAAACTAATCCCCTCTCTTGGCCTTTCTTCCTTTCAATGGGTTCTTGGCTTCAAAGACACTTTGGGAAAGGACTTTGTGGGGACTCACACTGCTCCCTCAATAGAAGTTAGTGCAAGCATTATCTTCAGAGCAAGTGGCTTTACAAACAAATACTGCCTAACAATCTCTGCCCCTCCAGCTCCCCCAAACACACACAAGCCTAGCCTGCAGACATGATGTTATCTACAACAGGATTAGAGCTCTGTTCTCTGTGCCCAGATATCCTTTCCTACAGCTCCCCCCAATTCTTTGTCAACCCAAAGGCCTTCTCACCCAACAGAAAACCCTTTCTCTGTCAAGCAGAGCAGGGATGCTGTGGTAGCATGTGCCCACATGGGAGGAGGCAACACTGAGGAGCCACAGTCTGTAGAACAGAAGCTGTTACCAGCCAGCAGAGATAGAGCTATAAATGGAGGAGTGCTTTCCAGTGAGGCTTACGAGGACATACGCTGCACCAAGGCCCCCGAGTTGGGGCTTCGATCACAAACCTCTCAAAGATCCTCAAGTGGGTCATCTCCCTTCCCCCTGCCTGGTTTCCCTACCAAGCATTTTAGGGATGGTGATTGCTGGGGTAAACCTGAAGCAAAACTGAGCAGCAGTGGGACAAAGGAGCAAGCAGGAAGGACTCGCAGCAAAGGCAGGATAAATAGCCAGTCTCTGCATGAGTCCATGGGTAGCAGGAGCTGTGTGTGCTGGAGGGAACTAATGTCAAACACATCTGAGAAATAGGTGAAAAATCTTTGCTTATTTCTCAGTGGTACAAGTGGCACGAGTTCAAGAAAGCGAGGAGCAGGACTGCACAAGGTACTGTAACTGGATCCAGAAAGGCAGAATCTAAGAAATACCATGCTTGTTAAATGATCTCAGAAAGACAGGACATTCCTTATATATTCATTAAGCAAATATATGCCTCCAGGGCTCCCTGCTCACTTGTTCAGCATCAGAAGGGGTCACAACACAAGTGCTGCCTTTGAAAATCAGCTTGCATCTCCCTGACGGGGGACATCTGAGATGCCAGACTGGTTGCTAACAGCATCCGGACTGGGCTGCAAAAGCTCTGCAAAACTCCCTTGCACTTGGTGTTTGACTCTGCCAGCAGCAGAGCTAAAAAGTCAGGTTTCCCCTGAATGTGCATGCTGTGTCTAACACCCCACAACTCTCATAAACCCTGGTCCCTTCTCAGCAACAGACCTTCAAGTCTTCCCCATCCAAACAAGCTTCCTCAACCTTTACTTCCTCCCAAGTCCTCCAACTACAAGCCAGGTGATATAGTCCTGCATATTTCAGGGTTTCATGTGTGCTGACTGGCTGGCCTGTACATCTGTACTAGCTAGCCAGCTGACAGCAAAAAGAAAACAAAACTTTTCTGAGATTACATCAGTCCTTTTGCAGAAGCTAGTCTGAGTCCCCCTGACTCTGTCTCAAGACCAATATTTCACTTCAGCCTTCTTACCTCCTTATATGCTTAAATTAAATCAGCCAACAGATTCAGAAGTTACTAATAGTAAGAACTGACAATTCAAGGTATAAATCTGATCTCCACACAGGTCAGATCCTCATCCTAGTTTAAGTGGCATGGCTTCAGTTGCATAACGCCGATTTCCAATAGGAGAGAATCTCATCAAGGGTTCTCTATTTACTGACACACCTTCCAACTCCTGACATCAAGTGTAAAATCCCCAGTGCTGCTGTGATTCCCCAGAACCTCAGCCATCCCAGGGACCTTCTTGTGTCTGAAGCAGATGAAGTCACAGCTGAAGTGTGTGATCTGGAGATCAGTTCTCTGACCCTGCAGCCTTAGGGAGTGTGTCACCACAAGAGGACAGTTGCTGTCCTCACCATCAGAATCCAGAATCTGGTATGAATCCCCATACCATTCTCAATTGCCCCCTCTCACCAAAGCTGAAAACTCAGCTCTCTGTGGGTGGCCCAGCAGACTGAGGGACATCCCCTGTAGCCAGGGGTGACAAGCCTGTAAAAGAAAAGCTAGCAGCATCACAAAACACAGCTTTTATTTTGCTGTTCTGTAATCTCTCAGTGCATCAAACTGCAGCAATAGAAACAACACAGCAGCAACAAGGAGGCACTTTGACCTGGAAAGGAGAGAATGAGATGTGTCCTCTCCCTCCTCTGACTCTCCTCCCTCCTTAGTCTCATGGTAGAGCAGGGTGATTCATGTAGGTCACTGAACCCCAGGCTCATGATGGCATTATCACTCAAGCAGCAAGCAAAGGCAGCAGGGGCTGGCTGCAGCCAAAGGTAAAGAAGCCTTGCTCCCAGCTAGGGCCCAACAATTACACTGCCTGGTTAGCATGAAAGACAGTGAGATAGAAGGAGGCAAGGAAAGGTGAAGAAAGGGAAAGACACACACACACACACACAGATGTGCCCTAAAATCCCATCTGCCTTCCCAGACTTCTCCCCCAGGACAGATATGCTTCATTCATCTATTTTACCCCAGAGGCAATGCCACAGTGAAGAAAAGCCTCAGCAGAGCCATATCCTCCAGACCCGACAGCACGACCTCCTGCAGCAGACTCTTACCACCTTAGTGCCAAGGGGCACCTTTGCACCTATCTCTTACTGCAGGCAGAATGAATGTCTCCCTCTGCTCAAGTCTGGGCAAGTCAGTGGCTCTAGGGGATCCTTTATGGAACGTGAACAATCCCCGCTTCTCTTAAAGCCCCTAGACTGCCTGAAAAGCCCAATGTAGGAAGTCTTTAGATTACACCAGTGGGCAAAAGGCCCACTGTGGTAACATAAAGGAAGTGGAAAAGGACAGGAGCCAGAAAGGGAGGCTTTTAGCCCCAAACCAGGGTGTGACTGGGGAGGAATGCACAGAGCAGCCCAACCTGCTATCACTCCTGAATGGGAACTCCCAAATCCCTTAGGAGTTGGAAGAGAAAAATCAGCCCTTGGCCTGAAACATAAAGGGCTCAAGTCTCCAGTTTATGGGAGAACAGATATAAAGGAGGGAGGATAGAGGGTAAACAAGAGACAAAGCAAAGAGAGGGCTGGGTGAAGAAAAGAGAGAACAAAAGCTAGTGCAGAGCAGGCTGGTAGTTACCCCTAGCTGTAGCAGGATATGGACGCAGGGGGCTGAGAGGGTGAGTCAAAGATGAGAATGAAGAGAAAGGAGAAGCCAGAGGAGAGATCCTCACTGCAACCCAACAGAGCAGGGATACTCCAGCTTAGGTCCCAAGGGAGCCCAGCTATCACTCAAGTAGTTTACACTGCAGCAGGAAATAGAGGCTGAGAGGCTCTTCTGTCTGGTGGTGCTGCAGGTGCCAGCACTGTTTGTCTCCTTAAAAAATAAGAAAAAGAAGAAAAAGGGGAAAAAAAAAAAAAAAAGGGCAATGTCAGCTTGGGAGGGAAGGAGTTTCTCCTTTGTGCCAGGGATACAGGAAAGGAGGAGGATCTCTGGGCAGCCTGAAATCTTGATCCCTGGGCTGAGAAGTACCCTTGGACTAGTAAGAAAGAAGGGAGAGAGAAATAAGAGTCTCCAGGAGTCCCAGGCACCAGTGGGCTGTCTGAAGAGTGGATGAGGCCAGGTGTGCTGGCCTAGCACAGTTCTAGGCACTGGCACAGCCTTCTTTCTCCAGAGTCAGAGAGTCCACAACCTGCAGCACATCAACAGGTGAGGGAGTCCACCAGCTCTCAGTGTGTACTGTTCCAGCTGCTTCACACTTTACACATTCAGCTTGCCAGCAATGGTCATGAGGACTTTCAGGACGGGCATGAAACCAGACACCTCACTGAAACTGCTGCTGCTCACCACTTGGGTGTGAACCAGGAGACCCTGTTGGTAGTTCTTAGCATCAATGCAACGGGCAATTTCATGGAGACCCATGAGGATGGTTGGAGAGAGCTATTGGGAAAGAGCAGAAATGAGTCAGCATGCTCAGCACTGTAACACAGAACCCAGTCCCTCCACATGCTTCCGTCCTGTTCCCCATCTCATCCTCACCAAACAGCACCTACGCAGGCAAGCACTGTCAGGAAGGACAGCCTGCTTCCTCCCTTGGTTTCTCAGCCTGCAACAAATGTTAGGCTAATACCCAGGCTGGGTTACAGTGAATGCAGCTCCTAAGTAATGACATATCAGTGTTAAGTGAACATCTGATATATCTGAGCAGGTCAAAGGTCCACCTAGCACAGAATCCTGTTTCTATTCAGGCCTAATATGGACACTCAGGGAAAGAGTGTATGTTAATAGGATTCTTCCCTTGACAGCTAATCCTCCAGCAACTGGCATCAGCAGCTTCTAAGCAGTTCTCTAAGCCAGAGGTTACACTAGGTTCACACTTAACAACTACTCCCAATTTCCCCTTCCCAACTGGAACCTGTCTATATGCCAGCATACTTCCTAGGGGTGAAAGCACCCTGAAAATACCTCTCCAGCTTCTCCTTACACTATGTCTGGGCCAAGGTTAAGGATGAAGACATAAGGTTGGCTGGATTCAAGGTATGTTTTAAGGTTTGCCACTCCCCTAGCTTTCCTTTCTCAAGACGATATGTGCTGGTAACACTGGGGCAGACACCAAGGCCCACAACCCAGTTCAAAGGTGGGATCAGGAACCTGTTTGAACCACAAGGAATGGTGGCATCTACTTACCACTTGTTCACGGAGCTTCTCATACAAACACTCCAGCCGCTGCAATGCATCCTCCAGCTTCCTTCGGGTTTTCTGAAGTGGAACAGGTACTGCTAGCTCTGTCAGAGCTTCAAAGCCACCCCTCCCAGAACCAAGTTGTTCTCACTTGATCCCTCCCCTCTGTTCTTCCCACAGCACCTTGCAATTCATCTGTATCTCAGCCTCTGCCAGCCAGGGACTGTGCTACAAGCCAGCCATGCCCTCACTGTGCATATATACATGCACATGTTCTCTCCGTAAGACAGGAAGTTGGATTTGCCCTCTTTCCCATCACCCGTCCGAGGCATTCCTCCCTTCTGCTAGGGCTTGCAGACCACAGGACAGCGTGACTACTTCCAAAGCTTGAGAAACATCCACTGGTTGACTCATGGGGCATTTAGACAGCCTCACCCAGTCTGACCTAAGCAACAGCTTCTTCCTGGTCTTCCTGAAAGAAAGGGAATATCCTTCCCATTCTAGGTAACCACCAAGGAAAGGGCCTGAGCACTGAGGTTCAGTACTCAGGGTGGGATTGATCCCATTAACCCCACCTTGGATAATCCACTCCAGGTAAATTATACTGTGGATAGAAATACTTGGCTCTGGGCAATGCTGGGACAGGCCTGGCAGCCTTAGGAGGTCAGACACATTATATTGCTGTACCAACCCAGCTAGTCAACCTCCATGTAAGCCAAGTGCTTAAGCCAAAAGCAACAGGCCTCTTTATCCACAGAGGAAATCTTTAGGTTATCTCCCAGAAATTACTCTGCTGCACTCTCAGAAAGCAGAGAGCAAACATGCCAAAGCTGCTGCTACATACAAATCGTACACAGCATCTCAGTTCCCATGAGATGGACAAGCATACGGCCTAATGGAAGGAGGCAGATGGAGATTAACTTGGTTATATGAACAAGACTCTTCCTCTCTTTTCCCAACCAAAAGGAGGAAACCTCAGTCAAACATCTATGAGATGGAAAAAAAGCTGAAGAACAGAGAAGGGATGACTTACTGGATCAGTGGCGACAGCAGAGCAGCGTTGCACCAACCCTTCAAATGTCACCTTCAGACCCTGGTGCTCAGGGGGCACCTCCTTCCTCTCAACCCTCTCCACAGGTAGCTGGTGATACTGACAGAGAGAGAAGCAGCTGAATGAATCAGTAGGAGCATGAAAGGCTGGAATTGGTAGATTCCTCTCCCAAACAGAAAGAATTTTACCCCTTTGCAAGCCCAGAGAATATCTGGAAGCACAGAGTTACATTATCACATTCAGACTGTGGTATAGCTTCTGTGGATTCCCAGTTCCCAGCAGGCTGACAGCCTGCCTGTCTTCCCTCTCCCTGCTGTAGCCAGGTGTTATTTTCCACCCTGGCAACTACTCTACCGCTCAGGTGGAGAAGTCTTATAAGGGCTAGGGAGCAACATAAGCCCTGAAGCTGCCAAGAAATAAGAATTTCAAAAGCAGAGTTGGTTTTCTACTTGACAAGTAACTGGTGGCTGGGGAATGTCCCACTTTCCCCGAGTACCTGCAGGCCACCTTCCTTGGGTGCTCCTGGGGGTGACTGCCCAGATTCTTGCAACCTGGACAGCTGAGAATGGGTCCCTTGAGGGTCAGCCGGCAGATTCATTACTGGAGCCGTGATGGGGGCCAGAGGAGTAAATTTCTCAGGCAACTGTCAGAGAGAGAAGAAAAAAAAAAAAAAAAAAAAAAAAAAAAAAAAAAAAAAAAAAAATCAAGAAAACCAACTTCCTTTCTAACTTTCAGAGTGCCCACTTCTCAAGATGACGTGTTAACACATCCCTGTTCTTTCAGCCCCCTGACTCAGAGCACGGGGCCCTTCCTCTTGCACCCTAGATGAACAGTCAAAGCGACAGCAAGAAAACTCCTCTGGAATTGTTCAATCAAACAGATCTGTTGTCCCTGAAAGCACCGGTCCTCAGAAAGCCGCCTTGGCTCTGCAACGGCACGAGTCCTGAATGTGGAGATTAGCAGCAGTAAAGTGTCCAACAGAGCAAGTGTTGGGGAAAATCCCACGACATGGGGGGAGAATCCTCTTGCAAACACTTCATCATGCCCCTGCTAAGCCAGAGAGTCAGGATAGATTCGCTTCGACGGGGCTAGATCAAAAGGAGATGGCTTTAACAAGAGGCTAATCCTGTTGTAGTGAGCACAGCCTGAAGCAGGTTCCCAGCTATGCTGCCAGAAAAAGGGCGAGAAGTCTGTTCCAAGCTAAAGAAGACGAGTAGGGGGTGGGAATGGTGCCAAAGAAGATTCTTGTCACACCTGCCAGCAGGCAGCAGTGATAGAACTGGGGTACTGAGAGCATTTTTTGCAAAAAAGCTGAGCTCACAGGTCCTTCAGTGCAATCACTACACGGAAGAGAGAAGCACGGCCAATGTGGCAGGCAGCTCACAGCTACACCTGTCTCAGCTGCTTTCAGCAGTAGTGTCTTATCTGTTGGTATCAGCATCTGAGGAAAATCACTGAGGGTCTCACTGCGCTGAGAGGAACTGCTGCCCCCAGCTGTCAGGTGTGAAGTTGAGCGTGATCTCCCCAGCCACTATCAAAAAAGGCGTGGGCAAGGGGATAAGATTAAATTGTTATTTCTGGCAACAACTGACTGCAGTCAGCCTGGGAAGCACTGACAGAGGATGCAGCATCGTAGATTACCACATTACAAAACAGCCACCCTGGAGAACAGCATGCGAGTTTGAATGGCAAAGGGCTATGTCTGTAATGCAGAAATAGACAGACCAACATGGAGTGAGACCTGATGAATGGAACAGGGAGCATTTATAGGAATGCATCCATGGCATGGAACTCCACAGCTAAAAGACAACCATTGCAGCTGAAAGCTTACCTTTTTCTTTTGAAGGCCACCTCTTCCAGCAGAGGGATCAGTCCAAGATTCCTGAGCTGCCAGAAGAGAGAACAAGATGCAAATGTCAGACTTTGAGAAGGTGGCCACAGCAACAATTCATGGCTGCTTTCATGGAACTTCCCTCAGCAAAAGGGCCCATGACTCCAATTACCCCGTCATTTCTCCTTGAGACCATTTCAGCTGAGGAATTGCAAGCCATGCTCACAGGCCAAAGAACTGCTCTTGCTTCCCCTTCTCTTCCTTAATTCTTAGACTCCAAGTACAGGCTTCCTGAGGTGACACCTGATCAGACTGAACTGGCATCTGATCAGACTGAATTGGCACACACCCACTTCCACACAGAAAGCTTTTTTGCAGCTACCTGAAGCTTTCCGCATTCTGCACAGGCTGCAGAAGTCAGTCTCGGTGTCAGGCCTGAACCTTGATGAGACCTGCACGTACGTGTACATCAGGGTTAGGACATTCCTAGGGTTCCCCAAACATAGGATCCAGAACTGCTGGACCTCAGCAAGGGCTATGTTATGGGTGAGAGAGGGTTTCTCACCAACACTCACAGGAGTGCCTCACTGCGGTAGTCCACAGCAATGCAGGTTGCTGTGATAAGGGTTGGGAAAGTCAGAGATTAGTTGAAATTTCCCCTTCCAAAATCATATTCAGAACCAAAACTTAGCAAAACTTGCTGGCTTCTCAACTAGAAGGGAATAGATTTAACCAGTAAATGCCTTGGGAGCAGCGGAGTGTCTCAGAAGATGCTTCTGCAGTACCTAGCCTCTAACCTCAGTCCAGGTAATTAAAAATCCATCATGACATCAAAAAACTTGTGATCACACTTCATCCTGCAAAGGTCAAATTCCAAATACCTCGTCTGCTGCTGTACCTGTATCTCTAGACAAAACCTCGCTGCTTTTTTTGTCACCCCAGTATTAATAACCTCAAGCCCATGAGACACGAATAATCTGTGAGAAAGTGGCATAATTCTCAGAGGCAATATCAGAATTGCTGGAGCTCAGTGCCACACACTTAATGAGCCACTGATCCTGAGCTAAGCTTTAAAAAAAAAAAAAAAAAAAAAAAAATCACAGGGGAAAGATGCAAAAGGTGCTTCATTACTTTAATTACCTTTATTATTAAAATTCTGGCAGCCTCTTTTTGGCCTCCCTTTTCCCATGATTTCAAGACTCGCTCTCTGATGAGTTTGGATCAGTAGTTTAATTAAGTTGGCACTTATTTCTAACTTGGAGATTCTGTGCCCTAGAACTCTGCTGGCCCCCACTGAGCCTGTGGCCTAGCAGTTCCTGGCACTATTCCAACCCAGTGGCACTTTGAATCCTCACAGGAAACAGCTGTTTAAATTATAGTCTTTATGCCAGGCACTTAATCATCAGACATGAGACAGCAGGACCCAGCTGCATTTTGCTGGGATAAAACTCTGACTATTCTCCCTATGCTACTTGTGAAAGGGGGTTTCTCACCAACCCTGAAAGGAGTTCCCCATGGCAGCAGTCTCCAGCACTGTCTGTCCTAGAAAACAAACAAACAAACAAACAAAACCAAACAAACCAGAAGACCATCACAGTCCAGAGCCAGGGATTATCCCAGCCAGAAAGATCAGCCAACACATTGCTGTCCTTCACCCTGTCCCTGACACTCCCCAGGAGCGTGGGATTTCTACAAGTGAAGATCTCTCTTCATTGTGCTAGTGAGAATGTGATCATGAGCTGTTCAGATCATGTTCAGGAATTTCCAAAGCAAGAGAGTTTGGCCAGTCAGATTGAGTGATCTTATAGTCCCTTTCCAGGCTAAAGAAAAATACCCATCATAATCAGACACTAATAGTAGGCAAGAAAGCACTCTCAAGAAAGACAGTTTGCACTGCTGATCTGGTCATGCCATATGCTGCCATTAAAAGTGAGGTAGATAGTGACAGAAGGGAACTTCCCAGCAGTGAATTTCTGCAGGGCATCTTAAGCCCGAGGAAGTGCTTGAGATTCTTGCCATGGAATCATCTTCCCTTTAACACAGAAAATTGGGGTATTTTGTTTCTCTGCTGAAGGGACAACTCCTCCCTTTCTAGAGTCTCACTCCACACCACAAGGCTTGCTTGGTGGTGTAAGTGGCTGACGAGTACTCAGATTTCCCAAATAAGGCTGAGATTCCCTAGATAATCTTTTGTGCCTGGCAGATGGTCTTTGGCACAAACAGCAGTCACTGTGCAGTCAGCCCACTAAGGCATTGAGCCTTACCCCACAAACAACATAGACTGGAAGACACCAGTCACCTACTCTCCATCATCAATGAATCCCAAGGAGAGAAATCAGCACAAAGCATCAACCAGAAAACCTCTATGGTCCAAATTCTCCCCAGCAGATAGACTAAGATTCAAAGCCAAACCTTGCCCTGTAACTAAGGCCAAAAGGTCTTTCCATCTCCCCTTGGAATACAGCCCCCATATTCTGCTTGGGAAGCTCTATTCTACCACTGCTTCTGTTGGGACCCACCTCTTCCAAGCCACCCGGGGCAAGCACAAGCAAAGCCATGCGTAAGGCTGGGAGCATAACAGGGAGAACACAAGGGATGACTTGCAACCACTTCCTGTTCCTTGCCTAGAGAACCAAGAAAGGAAAAGGAGCTACTTACCCATCCTGATGGTCCAGCAACTGTCTGAAGGGGCACAGAGACTAAGAATGCCCTAATTCCTCCAGGATGGGAGGGAAGTGGAGAAGGAAGAAGCTGAAGCCCCTGCTTTCTGTACGCAAACTCATCAGGAAGAGTACAATGCTTCCATTTCACTTCCAACATCCCTAGTTGTCACTTATTAGCCTTTGGGACAAGTATGTCCCCTACCCAAGCTGCATAGCTCCCCAGGCATGCAAGGAAACAACAAGCAGCAATGAGCATGCACACATGCACACACAGTAAAATGGGCACACCCTCCCACACTTCACTGGAAGCAGCAACATGCTTCCCTCACAGGTTTGGAGGCTGCTCTGGGTACTACCTGCATGATCCACGTGGGGATCTAGCCAAGGGAAGAAACCTGAAAATCAAGGCAGGGTGGGAAAGTCATCACCAACAGCTTTTACTCAATGAGTAATGTCCCTGGACTACTATCCTTTATAGCTTTTCAAAGGGATTTGTCCAGCTTTAGCTTAGAGCCTTTGTGTGTAGTCCCCACAGGCTTCAGATGGTGGTATTTGCTATCCCTGGTTAAACACATCTCAGCAAAGGTGGAGGCAAACCTCACAACCTCAGTTCCTTCATTTTCAGAATACAGATGGCTTGAAGAAGCATCTGCTCAAAAATCTGAGGATTGTCAGTCTTGTTAGTGATCTCCACAGCCTGTTGAAACCTGTCCCCTGAGACAGCAAACAAATAAATAACAAGCACTAAATGTGGTGATTTAGTGGGAAATAGAAAGAGAGAATGCCCATCCACTGGGAACTAGTGCCAACTTCATCATGCTAGCAAGGACTTCACAGTACTTTCAGGCTGGGTTGGATTCAAACTACAGACCTAGAGAGGAAAGGCTCAGGTCAAGAGCACTGCACAGAGGAATCCAGAGTGATTCACAGGCAAGCACTCCACAGTAACAGGAAAAATGGAGAGAACTAGAGCATAGCAGACAGAGGAATTTATCCTGAAGCTAAGCAAAGGGTATCCCATGAACAGAGAAGAAGCCCTCTGCTCTCCCAGCACTTCAAATGCACTTCTTGTCCAAGTTCCATAAGCAGGGGTGAGATCAGCAAGCCTTGCACCAGGCATTCCCTGGGAACCACCACCCTCCCAGCAGATGCCTCTGGAATGGATGACTACTTAGAATGCACTGAGGACCTGAAAAGACATCATCTTGTAACCACAGCCTCAGGTGCACAGCATGTGAACTAAATGAAACTGTCATCATTGCTGTGTCTCTCCACCACAGCATTACTCAGCCCAACATGCCTCACGTTAGCCGCAGCACTGCATCCAGCCTTTATGGTGACTGACCAAAACTCAGAAGGTCCATATCCATTAGGGACTGTGAACCCCATCCAAGAGTGTCCTGAACACACAAGTCACAGAAGCAGTACTCACCTGTGGGAGGAGGAGGAATGCTGGCTGCTGGCAGGGGCTTAGTAGATGGAGCTCCAGGACCTCCCTGAGGGTAACCCATGTTCATGGGGCAGTTGAAAGGTGCTGAAGAGAAACCTAGAGGAGATTGGCTTGCCACAGGGAGAGGACAAACTGCAGGAAGCTGAGAGGATGGGACTGAGGCTGGAGTGAAGACTGCAAGTCCAGATGGTGGAACACCAGGAGATGTCATGGGCATGGACTGTCCTGGCAGAGAAGGCTGGCTGGGGAAGGGAGCAGGACCAACAGGTCTGATTGCCGTGGGTCCAAATGGCTGGTGCTGTGACACAGCTACAAATGAGAAAGTGTATCAGTATCACTTGTTACATATGCAAACTACTCCTGATGCTCTTCTTCCTGCTAGGAAGTCTGTCCTTCTCCAAGCCATACCCTAGAATATCCATGCCAGGCATAACCCTCATAACCCAAGATACATCACTCAAACTCTGCCACAAAGTTAGCTGTGGCTTCTCCACCCCTATATATGCTTAGTACCAGTGAACATGCAGCAACAGTTGCTAGAACTAGATGTGTCAGAAGCATTAAGAAGCCTCTCTGAGAGCCGACATTCTTTGCAAGTACAATAGGCCCATGAGGAAGAAAGTAGAGTGTCCATCCATGTTGAAGACTTCAGTCTAAGAAAACCCACAGAACAGACAGAGCTATTGGACAAGACTTACCTGGCCCTGAAACAGTTGCTGGCACCAAGCCCAAGTTGTACTGTGGGTACGGGGGCCCTCTGGAATAGACACTTGTTTGTGGACCTGTGCTGGCCTGGGGAGGGGCAACATGGTGAGGTGTCACTGACATTGCTGGCACTGGCTGAGGCGTGAACAGGGAAGGCACTGAAGGCTGAGAAGGTGCTGAGGGAGCAAATGATGACTGATAGTTGGGCTGCAAGTAGAAACAACAAAGTTGGAAATGGTTGACACAGTCATGAGCATACACACACACAAGCAGATGCACTTTCTAACCCTGTCACTTCTCAGGTAAGAGAAGATGCTGCTGCTCTCAGTGCCCTAGACGGATTGGATGGATAAAAGGCCTTTCCCACCACATAACTTGCTCAGCAAGCTGGACACCCCCCTCTTCACAGTATCTTCCAGCTCTCACAAGGATTAGTCCTCAGGAGCCAATTCCCATACAGTGACTTCTGGAAGCACAACCAGAGGAAATAATGAAGTAAAAGAGGCTAGAAGCAAAACTTCCTGAAAAGTTTTCTTGTGCAAGAACTGAGATTAAGCCATACTACACTAAGTTTACTGAGCTATGAGGATGAGATAAGCATAGGAGAGTGAACCACAGCACCCTTTTCTCTCCCTCAGTATGCAAGATCTCCGTGGATAGTGATCCACTTGTAACAGTCTCCTCCAGTTAGGAGACTCCAGCATGGGGGACAGGGCTTTGTGAAAATATGCCAGACAGTCTACTCTTGAATTATCACAGAGCTTGTGTTTGCTCCAGTGAAGGACAGTATTGATGAGTTCCTCAATGACTGCAATCTGCATCATCTCATATTACTTCACGTGCCTTCCACAATGCAGTAAGCCTTCCTCCTCCCCCAGCCATGAACACTCGAGTTTAAGGCCTACCTTCTCTGGATGTCTGGGACCTGTTTTGTGGGCTGCTCCTTCAGAAGTGGAACCACCCTGGGCTGCTGTAGACGTGTGTTTAATGGTGCCTACATTGACACGAGTGTAGGGAAAAGGAGGTGGCTGCTGATCCCCCACATTCTCTCCTTGAGCGTGAAAAAGCCGGTCTCGGAGCTGTTCGATCAGGAGCTGAAACAAACTGTGCTTCAGAAGAAGTGCCTTGAGAGCCTCAGATGGAAGGCACTGGGGAGGCATTCAAGGCAGACCCTGACCTTTGGGTCAGGGCACTGAACATCCATCTGCAAAACTAACCATTTCCCCCATAGCCACCAGAACAAAACAAACAAAACCAAACTTTAAGTGACAGTCTGGGACATCACCTGCCTTTATCCATGGCAGGATCTCACCAATCCTTCCCCCAATCTCCAGAATTTTCCCTCTCCAACCTCTACCCACATTTGTGCACTAGACAGATCTGTTTTAAACTACAAGGTGACCTCCCCATTCCCCTCCTCTGCTAGCTAGTTTTGGGAATAGATACAGCTTCCCTAGAGAGCTGCTTGCCAGTGTTGCTCTCCAGAAATCATTTTACAGTTCTATATCTCCCTTCCTTTTCCCTGAATCAAAGGCACTACAAAGCAAAGGAAAACAAAAGTCATGTCCTAGAAAAAAACCAACACTTCTACTCTCAAATTACCAGAATTAAGACAAAACCTTAAGTCCTGATGCATGTCAAAACCCAAGTTCTCTCTCGTACAAAGTGTTACTTTTTCCCATATACTACTCTTCCCACAACTACTCATTTTTCACTCACCTCTTTAGAGCTGCTGGGTAGGTAATTCATTGCAGCTGACAAGCATCCTTGTGATGCCAGGAGACTGGCATATTGGGTGATTTGTTCTGCCAAGACAGGGCCTGGTGTCTGTCCTGCTGTGCCTTGGAGCATCTCAATGGACCTGCTCAGCACCATCACCTTTTCTATGAGATCCTGAATAAACCAGGGGGAGGGAAGAAACAGACCACTCAGAATCTGACTTCCTTTACTGCTCCATCTCATGCTGAGACAATACCAGATGTCCTTCCCTACTTTCAACAGACAGGGGGTTCAACATGAGCAGAAGTTACTCCAGTCTGCACCAGATACTATCACTGACTACTGGATCCTCAGGTACACTTTGTGGAGAAAACCGGGAAGCAAACCCTGACACTGCTAGTTTTATGGTAAGGAAAGAAAGAAAATCAGAAGACCCAAGGACATTCCAATCAACTGTGATCTTTTTAGTAGGAAGTTACTACTGTAACTCTAGGAGTTACAAGCTATCAGCTTGGAAACTGAAGGATTAAAACTCTTGTCAGGAGAAATTCACTAGGAGAAACTACTACTGTAGACAAACGGACCAGAAGATTTTTAGTTATTCAAAGCTCTTTCAACTTCTACAAATCAAATTAATGTTTATATTTGTAGAATGATACATGCAACACCTGGTAACTGGGAAGAGGTCCAATTTGAACATAACCAGCAATGCTGAAAATGCCTTTTTTTGTTGTTATCCATTAGTGGGGTTGCAAACATAAGGCAGTCTGTAGCAAACAGCATTATCCAGCGATATTTGTGTGGAAGACCTGTCTAGCTCATTCTAGTGACTGGTGGACACAATGGGAGTTAGTGATTTAGTGACAAGGTTTAGGGGCTAACCAGCCAGTTAGAAGTTTTAAGTGTAACAGGTAGGTAACACTGACAGAAGCCCTGATTTGTCTGCAAACTGTGACTTCCCACACACGATCATTCTACTTGAAGTGGGAATAATACAGTCAAGACTTTATTTTATTTTGCCAGAGGCTGTTCTGAAGGTACAGCCAGATAACTGGACCATTCCAGTTACACATGCTAAGCACAGCAGCAAACGTACTCCCAGGCAACTACCAGTAAGAAAACAGGCACAATTGAAAGCTCCCTAACTAAAACAAAGCTCAGAGATGACATCAGTATACAAAGATGGGTGGGTAGGCCGTTAACTCTTGTCCATGGCTGGATTTATGTGCAATGTAATCAGTACTCTGTAAACACACTAACCCTTAATGTTTAAGGGTGCACGTGTGCTTTAGATGTAAACCCATAATATGGGCTAGAAGGAGATATGCTGGTGACCATGAACAGGTCTTCACTGTCTGCTGGAAGCCAGATACTCAGTTTGATGAGATAATGCAAACAGATTAGGGCTACCATACTGGCTTAAAAAGGAGTCAAATCAACTTTAAAGACCTGTACCTGCAGGGCAAGAGGTGACGAAGTCTCATGGGTTTTTACCCAGCATTCCACCAACCTCTCCACATTGCCTGATGAGATATAGCAGAGGCAGGCATCACTGCATAGGGCTGCATCTCCCTCTGACTCTAGGCGGGCACCCAGCATGTCTAAGAGAGGAAGAAACAGAGCCAGCATTTAACACACCCAGGTTTTGAAGAGATCATTAACTTCAGTGCTCCTCTTTTAGCAATCCTACTCTGGCTTCACATGAAAAGGTGTTAACAGATTTAGATCTGCACCTAATTCTTGGATAACACAGAGCATCATTAGGAATTCCAAAGCCAACTTGGTTAAAAAAAGTAATTTTTTATATAACTGCCAATTTTTATATGTCTGCCCAGATATATAAGAGAAAGAAAAAGCCTTAAAAATGACAGATGGATTCAGTGAAAAAATCCAATGCTTTTTTTTTTCCTCCCAAGGAGTTATGTGAATTCACAGGTAATAGTATTGTCCAGTACCAGAAACAGCTAGTAATCTGGTAGTTGTCAATGTTTAGCAAATGCTAGAAGATAAAGGTGAGCTGGACGTAGCTCACTATCACCACTGCCACTTTCCACTCCTACAATTTGGCCTATAAAAGATGTCATGTTTTCTTGTACTTAAAGTTGTCATCTTACTTGTGTAAAAGTGCTGGCATTTCTCCAATAACACTTAGCTGTTCCCATCAGCCAGGAGCTAGTTCCCAGCTAAGCAACATGTGTAACTTCATCAGATTCAGATTGCCCCTGAACTCTTGAGTCTCAGAACAACCAGTTGCTGAGCAGCCTGGACTATTAATAGGACTGAGAAAACAACTGAAACCATCAAATGTTCATCAACCCCTGTTTCTGAACTTAAAAGTATGGGGAATGTGGTGGAATGGTAAATCTCTTTCAGATGGAATGAAGCCACCTGACCTTTTACTGTCAAGGAAATCCCTTTCTGCCTAGAATAAAATAACAAAAATTACTCTCTTAGCAACTCATTCTCAAGCCTATCCTATTTTTTGGTTTTGGGGTTTTTTTTAATTATTTTTCCATGATATTGGTAGAAATGACAAGAAATATAGAAATATCAGCACACGTAACTTTACGCCATGACTCACCTACAGTATGCATATATCATTATCCTAACTCAACAGTGCACACTTATTAAGTTCCACCTAGCTCAAATGAGTAAGGAGCACTTTACTTCCTCAAGTGTATCCACTTCTTTTTGTAAGTGGTCCAGAGTTGCCCTCACCTAAGTGCAATTGTATCAAAATGTATTACGCTGCATACCACAGAGCTGGGTATAGTCTTCATGCTTTGAGTATGTTAACAAGATGGCCAATGCTTCCTTCCAGCTCTGCAGATTACATGTGCAAACAATATCTCGCCAGTTCTGTTGCACAATGGAGCAAAGCAGCTGTAAGGGAAGCAGAAGTCCTGTCAGTCACTGAAGACAAAGATAAGCTGACTGCTTAAGCAAGTGCACCCACATGGATAGCTCACTTTCAGGAACACTTCCCACTGTGCAGCAACTACCTCACTGTAGTTAAGGTCCACCAATCCCAGCGTCCCAATGTTAACAGTAATTGGAACCAAATTACTCTAAAGAAGGAAAAAAAGCCCAACAAGGCACTTAAAAGATTACAGGAACAGTCACACTAGGCAAGACTAAAATTCTAGCTAATGCATATCCTGTGTCAGAACAGCTATCAATGACTGTGAATATAATGCTAGGATATCCCAACCCCTGTGACACTGCCTCATTTCTTATTTCAATAGGCTAGGATCTCCCTAGCTGAGCTGTGAAGGGACAGTATGTTCCACAGGCTACAAGCATGGGAAGCTGAGGCAGAAACCATTAGATTAAAAAAAAAAAAACCAAAAAAAAACCCAAAACCCAAACCAAAAGGAACACAGACATTCCAGGTGTGCAACATGAAGTTGTCATAAAACTACCAGGAGATTAGAATACATGTCTAGCCAAGAGGAGATGCACAGATTTTGCTGATATTCTATTTCCTGCCAAAACATTTCCTTGTGTATTCAAACATCTGCCAAAATATTATACACCTTCCCCTGCTCAGCAAGTACACAAAACTGTCACTTACCCGGGAGAGTTTTGTCTCACGCTTGGCAAAGTAGCGTTTCTGGGTCTCCTTTAGGAGGTTTTCCCCACCAGCTATAGCTAAGATGATGGCATCAGCAAAGCGCTCTGCCTGCATGCACAGCTCCACTGCACCCTCAAAATTTCCCAACAAAAGGGCTTGGCTGATCAGTCCATCTGTATCTACAGAGGTGAGAAGCAGAGTTAACCCACAGGGGCATCATCCAGATGCACTGGTGATGCTAATTTTAAAGAGCAGGCAGTAAAATCCAGTAACATATGGAAGCCCAGCTAAAAGATGACTTGGAAACGCAAATCAGGTTTTGCACTTCAAAAAACCCCACTGACTTGACAGTAACTTTTCCACCATCTGTAAGATTCTTCTATACTTTAATGGGTCTCCCATCTGAGGAGTATTTCCTTGCACAATGCTGAGAGATGTTGCATGACACTGGGAGGGGCAATGTGTTTAAAAAGTATCCATCTGCTGGAGTGGACCAGATTCTTCCTGGTAGAGGACAGAAATACATTTCATGTAATATACCTTCTGTGACAGGAATCTCCAATGTGCTCATATTCTGTGGGATGAGGTTGTCAAAAAAGGCTGAAGAGGAGGAAACAGCAGCTACGCCATCACTGGAATTTATCAGAAGCTGTGCAAAGAGTGCAAGAGGTTAATTAATTCATTGAACATACAGATCCTGGCCAAAATGGATTACTGAGTGGAATGGGGCTGCTCTCCATTTGGTTGAGCATGCTCATATAAATCTGATTTCAACTTGGAAACCCATCATGCCTCCTGTCATTGCTCTATCAACTTGCAGTTTCACCAGGGCAGTGGTGCTGTTGAGAAAGCTTAGGAGATTGATGGTGCAACACATGCAATGCCAACAGTATCGCTGGCCAGCATTCATCAGCTCAACTGCCAGCCCTTGAGCAAGCGGAACAATTTTGGACAGAATAGGAACAAGCCCAACAAGTGATATCTGTAACTAACAGGCAGGATCATAGCCATGCTTGGTGCTCTGTTGGAATGCAGGACACAATTGCTACCCCTAGAATATCTCAAGCAAGTGTTTAAGGATTGTGAAGAAGATTACTAATTTGAGGATAGCAGTTTTAGATACCTTAGAGGAGCAAAACTTAGAGTGCGTGGTGAACCAGGCCTTGGAAGGCATCTGAAGATGGACATTGCAGAATCATGTGAGAATACATTTTAAATGATAGAGGTGAAAGGGAAAGAAATGCAAAAGAAATACCACAGCAGAAGCTTCACAGAGGAAATACAGAACTGTATCATGAAGTTAAAATAGGGTGATGCTAACTTTATCCCTGAAGAAATCAGCACTGGTGAAGCTAGTCTTCTTGCAGTGTTAACAGCCAGGAGTCCATCTTCATTATTCATTGATTTGTTTCAAAGCCAGAAGGAGCTGCTATGATCGTTTAGTCCGACCCTGTGAGGGTCGGACAGGACTGTGAACTGCCCTTTGCAATGCCTGCATTGAACCCAACAACCTGTGGTTGGAAATAAACCTTCCTGTTCATTCTGCCCTTCACTGTTCTTCCAACCAGCAAGATGTACAGGACATACCTGATCTGGCTGTCCTGTGCTTGCCTCATCTGCCTCAGGAAGTGGCTGTTTATCTGGGATACCATTGCTCAAACATGAGGCAATCTAGAAAAGTAACAGATATTAACAGAGTGAAGCCCCTATCAAAGTTAAACAGCTCAGCAGTGAAGCCACCAAGTGACTAGCACAACTCTTACACCTGTTTGAAAAATTCCACCCCTCCCTATTCCTGACTGGCTGCCTATCAGGGCTTATTTATCCTTTCCAGAGGATATGGTGCTGCAAGAGTTTCCTCCCCTGAAGCTCCATCACTGCTATGTTAGACTGTCTTCATCTGTCACCTTCTTTCTGGCTGAGCAATCACCTGAGATAGAGAGCTCTGGATGCCAGAAGCTCCCACAACTGCACTGTTGTAAAACACTTCCCAGAGCACCAACAACTGGAAGTGAGATAACTGGGCTCATAACCCTTTTGGGGTCCAGTACAGCTAGAGTTATACTCTTAAAAGTGCCTGTATTTTATTTTTAATGGGGGATACTTGAGGTGCATCTCAGCTATAATTTCATAGTTCCATCTTTTGTGTGCAGTGAGATCACTCATTTCCAGTAGGGACCCTACAACTTCCCTGCGCCAGCTTTAGTCCTGTAAAGGCTTCTTCCTATTGGATAGACCCCTTACCTTTTTTTGCAGCTCTTCTTTACTGTATCCCAGCAGCTTGATGAGTTTAGTCCTGGACTCCTGCTCCAGATTCACCTGATTCCCAAAGGATATTGAAAAAGACAAGAAAATATGTAAAATCCTGGACATCTACACACTGACAGTAGTTGGCTGTTTCTGGCAGCAGTAAAGTTTAGAGCTCAGTTTATAGATAAGGAACTCAGTTATGACAAGTCCACCTAATGACTACTGTGGAAAATCTATGGAATTTAAGTGACAATCATGACAAAAGGGTGAAATTCAAGTCTGTCACGTAGCTACAACTGAGGTACCACTGCGTATTAGGGCTACGACTGTACGTATACTTAGTGTACTTGGTGATTAATTCCCCACATGGTCTAGGAATTGCCAAGCTCATCTCTTCAGAGACACAATGGACTGATTTGAGTCTGGATGAAATGGAGACAAAATAATTGCCTGAAGTCCTAGCTGGCTTCACAAAAATTAGTTAACTAATTGCTACAGAAGCTACCTGGGTGGGGATTTCAGATAGTCCCAAAGATTGCCACAGGCTGCACACGGCGTAATTAACAGGCAGTATTTATATGCTTTGGTGCATGATTAACATTGTGCAAGGAGAATCTGTCTGTCTCAGTAAGTCCCTGGCTGTTCCTACTACAGAACTGACCAAACTGTACATAAGACAAGACACTTGCATACAGTCACTAGAAACTGTTCTTGCAGAAGCAGAAATGGTCATGTGGAACAGTCTTTTTTTACAAATGCTTAATTTGTAGTTTAAGACAATAAACAGTAATACATCTTGTACATTCTGGATTGGTCTCACAGCATCATGGGCCAGCTGTATTATAAAACTTACTAAAATGACAGTTTGATATAGCTCAGCCAATGCAGCTGAAGAGATCGTTGCAATGACTCTTGCAATTGAGACTGTCACGACCTAGACAATGCCTGGCAATCCTATTCAAGAAATATGATTCCCCATGCAAATGTAATGTTATAGAAAAGATCCCCAAAACAAGTCTGCCCATAAGCATCTGTAAAACACTACCAAGGCTAAGCCCTGCCCTTCCAGAAGAGCAGCCACTCCCCATTACCAAACTCCTTCATATGACCAAATCACCCTGCATAGTCCTCATGCCACCAGAGCTCACTCTCTTATTACTGGAGAATCTCATTGTCCTTTTGGACTTTGACTTGAGAAACAGTAACAGTAAAGTTCCACTGGCAGCAGGGCAGATATAGCTTGGTCTTGAAAAGACCATTCCTAATGAAAAATAAGGCAACCTCCAAGACCTCAACTGCAAAACCTTTTCTTTAGACAAGCAACTTACTCGCCTAATCAGTTCCATTTTATGTCTTAAAGAACAAGAATATAAATGGCTAGAGAGGACCATAATGAACACATTCCACCCCAGGATCATAAAAGAACTGACCTCTGTGTTTCACCATGGCCATCCTACCTTCAAGAAGTTCCAAAGGTTCTCATCAAATGGCAGCTTGGCTGTCTGGATCTTGCCCTGGCAGTAATCAAGGAGGTTCCCTGACTGCAAAGCCATCTGCAGCTCTCTGGATCGGAGCAGGAATTCCGTTTCAGTAGTGACTTGGCTGATAAATACCTGGTGTGGGTAAGTCTGCTGCATTTGCTGTCCAGGAGCTTTGGTAAGACCAAAGGTAACAAGTTTTCCTCCAAACTGAGAAAGACAGAGGGAGATATAGTAAACAGTCTTATAAAGAAAGGTAAGAGCAACCCACTTAGCTTTCCATTCAGCAGCTCCACCTGTGATCACAAGGGAACCCAAACTGTTTAATGTGTATGGATGGTAGGGATGTTTAGGGAGTTCACATCACAAGCACTTCAGCTGAAGACTGATAACCATGACACTTGTGTGTGTTCTATCAGGCCTAGCCAGTTTCAAACACTAGAGAGACACAGAGGAAAAAGTACCATTTGGAACTGTTTCTCCTTTTCTGACATGGAGACACAGGCTGCAATGATAAAAAATGTTTTTTCTGCAAATGGCAGGCACTAGACACACAGAGACCAAGTCAAGCCACAGGCTAAAAGAACAATTTAGCCTTTCTATTTAGGAGGAAAAACACCTGGATAGAAAGGAGAAAGACAGAGGATAATGGGAATGCATGTCACAGACTACAAAGGATAGCTTTTATGAGCCTTCCTTAGTTTTGTTAACTCTTACTTATTCCCTCCTGTTTTCTGGTACAGGACTTTTTCTTGTTGGAAATATACCTGAATGTTGAGCAGAAGAGCTTTGCTCCATGGGACACCACACTACACCTTAAACAGGCATTAAAACATCTAGAAATAGGAAGATAAAAAGGTTTCCCTAGCAAAAGAAAAGGATTGTGTCACAAGACGACACATGTGATGCATTTTAAGCTAAGGGTGCTCTGTTCACTTACTGCAAATGAAACCCCTACAGGTCTTCGAATCCACTTAGGTGGTTTTTTTAATGGTGGAATCAAGGTGGTCTGAGCTACTTGCTCTGGCACCTGCAGAGGAGGAAGCATCTGTCCCGTGCCAAAGGGATCCAGGTTGTTGAAGGAGGAAGATATCTAGAATCAGATGGAGAATAAGATATAATTCAATTCCTCTCTGTACAGAGTAAGCAGACACACACAAAAAATATTGCTTAGTGATTAGTTACTTTTCCAGCTGATGAAGAAAAAGGCTATTACAGCACCTCTCCCCAGAATACCACCAAGCCTCAATGTTTGGAAATTACATTTTTCTCACAGTTTCAGAAATCATTTCTCAAGAAAGCTTCACCTTGAGAGATTTTCAAGTAACTTTTCCTTAGCAAGATACAAATTCCCTAATAAACACTGCCTGGCCTAGCACCCAGCTCATAAACACAGGAGTTACAAAATTACTCATTTTATGCAAGACAGTGACAACATATGGTCAGAAGTTGTCCAACTTATTTCTTGTTTTGCTCACAAAGGAATGCTAACTCCCTTTCTGTTGCTGGGGTCTTTCAAATGGGTTAGTTTTAAGGACTGTCTTAAGCTTTTATAGCTTAGATGAGGCTGGTGAAATAATTTCCTCAAACTTTTTTGCTTAGACACAAGAGTGTCAGAAGTGGCCTCTGATCTGGTTTTCTGATGTTTAGGAAATCAGTGAGCATACACACAATGCCGTTCACAAGCACTCTTCATTGTTAACATTGTTGGCACAGATTTGTTGTTTGCTAAAGATAACCCTGTTCAAGTTGGACAGGACCATATTTCATAGGTCCATACCTCCAGCATACCTGAAAATAAGCGACCCAAGGCTCATCAAGTTAAGGCTGCTAAAAAAAGAATCACAGGCGAGACCTAACGTGTTTTGTCTTCAAAGTCTTTCTTGATGGTAAACCAATTCCAATGAAAGATCATTTTCTAGAGGAACAGTTTATACCTAACAGATCAATCACCCTAAACCTTCAAAAAATAAATAAACACTACTAGGGTACCAGTAACATCAGCCACCAGGTCTTCAACAGAGTTTCTGTCCTGATACCAGGGAATCCAGAAGAAAGAGACCTCTTTGTCGCAAACTCCCCGCCTTCATAATTGTCATTATCACCTCCTATTTTTGTTCTTACTTGTTATTTGATTTATCTAGGAGTTATTCTACCCTACTGTTCTCCAGTTTTGAAGAGTGGAAGTGAAGAACGCACAAAAATACAATTCTCCGTGGGTTAAATAAATCCTTACTCTCCTACAGCTGTGCCTGATAAAGTTTTTCTTTCTCTTGCAAATCCTTTGAAACTGAACTCAGTCAGCTGTAAATGACTATAAAAATAACACTTAAGCCAGCTCATACGTATTCTCTTAAAACCTGTATTGTAAAGAATTTGTTGGCTTAGAGAGAGAGAAGGAATTCAAAGACTAGTCACCAGACTAAAACTAAAATTTTAGATGGTACTGACGTTTAATTTGTTCAGAGTTAACCCATCTTTTCATTTGCTGTGTAATGAGTTTCAGTATCAAAATATTAACATGCTCCAAGTTATAGTCGATTGACTTGAGGAAAATTGGTAATAGTGGCTTATTAGAAGAAAAGGAGTGTAAAGCAGCTAAACTAATAAATAATAATATGCTGTATTAATTAGCATCAATGTATTTAACCTAATGGCAAGACAAGCTTGTTGCTCTAACAGGTGTGCTGCTTTCTTTTTAGTCTAGTAGAAATAACCATGAAATATATATAACATCAAAACTACACTTGATCTTGATTCTCTTTACAAGCATTAACGAATTTTACAGAAAATACTGAGACACATTTTTCAAGAGGTAATGTAGTCCCTTTGGGACTTGGTGGATGTTAAGCTTCCACAGTGGTAGCTTCTGGTTCCCACACCACACAGCCATATGCCCTGGTGGGTGTGACAGAGCACATCAATTAAAAAACCATATTGTTACTCACGCATTTCTAATGCATTCAGAAGTCAGGTGAATAACTGCCAATCTTTCAAGCCATAACATGTTCACAGGACTTTACCTTGTCAGCCTGAGTCTTCTGCTGAGCTTCTAAGTTCCCACCCATGACAGAATAAATGTTGATCCATCCATCAAAAGTGGCAGCAGAGAAGACTGAAGGATTCCTAGGACACCATTGGACATCAAAGCACCACTGACTTCTAATGGGTAACTCGTAAACCACCTATCACAGAAAGAGAGAAGGCAGAAGCACAACACAAGCAGAACCCTGCTTTCCCTGAATTACTTGTCCACAGCAAGTATCACACTTTATTTACATATTACCATTCTATACAAGTCTCATTTTTGCTTCTTGAAGGATGCATTGCAACCGAGTTATAGCACAGTGAGCCCAAACAGCAGAAAACCACAGAAATCTGCTATACCATGGGATTCTGGTGGTAGAACAAAATGCAAAAGCAACAAGTCAGTGCTGTCACAGCTGCTGTTAACCAAGGGAAACGCACCAGAAAACCAGATGCCAAAAGGCAAAAAAGTATCACAAGCCAGAACACAAAACCAAAAGGAATAGTCTGGAATAGAATATTTGAGAAGGAAAACAAAAGCCTACAGAAAAAAAAGTAGAACAACAAAAGAAGACTATAATAGCTGCAGATGATCTATGAAGGATATTGCAGCTGACAACTTCTTAGTCCAGCACTCAAAAATCCAAATTCAATTCATGGCCCAGTCACAGGCTTCCTGCCTGATGTTGGGCAACTCATTAACACAACCTTGACTTTGAACCTCCAGCCTGTAAAATGAAGAGATTTCCTTTATGCCTCAGAGGGGCAAAGCACAAGAGAATCAGTTTCCTTCTCTGTGGGAATGTGATCTGTGTTTTCTCTTTCAAGCATAAAATCTTGCATTTGGTTAAATTAAAATCTGGACTGCTATAAAGACCACACACACCCCCACCCCTCAAATATCCCTAAAAAACAAGGTAACCAACTCTTCCTTCAGACTTAGCAGATTAGCCATTCTGTACAACTGTACTGTCCTTACTATTGAAAAACTTCCCAATTTCTGTATCATCTGAAAATTTTCTGTTGTTGGTACCAAGTCAAGCCCCCTAACAATAGTTTCTGCCTAAATGCCTAAGCTGAATTTGGAATCTGCAAAACTACAGCAGCATGTGTAAAGATGAGCCAGCTGTACTAAAATTGGGGTTTTTCCAATTTTTTTTTTTCTGCTAAAACACAGTAAAAAGACTTCAGTAAAATTAGTTGACCATCTAATTTTTAGTCTAAGTGAAATTGTCCTGTGAAATGAATCCAGCCTGGGGCTCCCAGCTGGACTTTGTTCAGTATTAGAGAACTTTCCCCATACTATCAAGATCAGCTGAATGAATTTTGTTCAAAGTTCAAAATGCACCTTTTTTTTCCTAGAAATTGAGCATTGATTAAGTAGGTGTACAGGTAAAAAAATTACAGAGTCCTGTTTTAATTCAGGTGATACAAAAATATTTCACAGATGGTAACTTTGAGATACATGACTACACAAGCACATACACGTGAAACCACCATACTATACATATTTAATTACATGGTTCCCCTTCTCGATGACCCTGACAAATGCTCCTCAGTCTCCTACAAGTTCTCCACCAAAAACTTAATACTCTAGGGGAAGGAAGAAGAAACAGATGGATACAGATACCACTAAATCTGTGAACATAGTGAGAGTAATCATAATTAGCTGAAACTAAGTTGTAGTTAAGCCTTTCTTCCCTCTATGATCTCCAGACACAGATATATCAGAGAAAAATCCCTGCCTGCATTTGTGGTTTTCAGTCAGGGACATGGACAACAACCTCAATCACTCCAGACAGGAGTGCAGAAGACATAATGGAGGAAAATACATTGGCACTCCACAGGGATACAGAGAAGGGACACGTACATAGCACAGCACACAACTCTGTCTAAAGCAGACCGTGTGTACTTATAGCTGTGTTTATGTACCTCCCCCATACTTGGGTTCCAGCATAAGATCCGGTTGTCTTTGGCACTACTCAACAGCAGTTCAGGGTCAGCCTGGCACCAAGAGACAGAGAGAACTCCCCTAAAATAGATCAGAAATAAATGAGTCATATTTCATACCTAGTCCACTCTTCTACCCTGTCAGCAAGAAAGCATCAGAAATTATGCTTAAGCTCAGAAATCCTGAATCTCATCTCTACTCTCAACCAGAATCACTTGTGAAACAAAGCAGGTGTAGCAAAAAATCATAGTTCTCCTAAGTCTAGTCTCCCAGATGTCTGTCTTTAAAAGATGGAGGTCCTTGAAAAGGCAACACAACAAGCAGGCCCTCACCTTGTGTGCCCTTCCAGCTGGCTCAAAGGAGAGGTAGCAAAACGTAAGTCCCATATTTGGATCACTGGCAAGCGGTCATCCTCAGAGGAAAGGACTAGCTGGGTTGCAACTTCTGGATGCCAGGCCATTCCTGAGCAATGCATCTAGGGACAAAAATAGCATAGGCTGAATATTCAGCAAAGCAAGCTGGCAATAGCAAAAAGGGTACAGAGCCTCATCAATCAGCACCTAATTTGCCTAGAATACTTGACATAAAGCAAGTCTAGCAATGTCATGCTGTGTGAAGCTAGTATTTCTACCTTCTCCACACAGAAAAAGAAACTCACTAGGCATATGGAAGTTGAACAACTAGCTCAAAGTTGATCTAGGAAGACAGTTTGAATTAAAATGCAGGAGGTTTCTCATAAATGAGCTGTGAACATTGAAACTGAATGCAAGGGTGACCTATTTTTAGGAACAGCTAGGGGTCTTTTTTCTCTGTTTCATCAGGGAAAAGAGAGGGGTGCTTTGATGCTATAGCTTCAAGAGATTTAGCCCCAAATGTTGCCACAATAAAAACACTTGATCCCAAGAACCTGAGCCAGTGCTTTGCAGTCACATGAGCATGTTATAATCTACTCAGAATCACAGTCTTACACTCACTCTGTTGCTGTGGTCACAGACTTTGATGATAGGCTCATTTTTCCTGAGGTCCCAAACCACAGCCTTGCCACTGGGGTGAGCAGAGGACAGGATATGCTGTACCTGCCGATTCCAGGACACCACACTGATGTCTTCGTGAGGCTGCCAAGATAGGAAAGGTCACACATCCATTATTCTCATGTTGAGGGAACACTAACCACAGGATCTGTCACTAGCTTAATTAAGGGATTTTAGGATGTATAGATTCCTCTCTTCAATCACTGATCAACTAACTGGAAGTAGCAGCACTAACCAAAAAGACTAAGGAGCATGGAAAGTCCTTCACTCAGAATGTTCAGTGGACAGTCAAACTCTATGGGGGAATGTCACCTGGAAATGTATTTTGGGAGCAGGTACTGGATTCTGCATTGGCCAAATGTGTCACAAATCAGTCCAGCAAGAACTACAGCGGAGAGAACATAGATGCTTCTACCCTGACTCTTGGGATGAACTCAAATGGAAAGATGACCTTGTGCAACATTGCAGGATTGCAGTGAGATAGAAAATGATGAAGCATTCAAGGCTAATTGTTGTTACTGTATCTACTGCAATGCAGAAGATAGGCAAGGAGACAAATGGGAGGCTTATTGGAAGAAAAACTTGTCCTGTTTTTAGGCAAGTTTACTATGTTTTTAGCTTTTCAAGAGCTGATTGCCCTGAATAACATAATCAGCATCAAAAGTTTCTTCCTCTTCAAACTTAGGAAACATTATCTGGGAGTAATAGCCAAGATGCATTAAATGGCTCACTGGGTCTGCTAGGGATATTACTTTCATGAGATATGAAAAGCTTCAGCCGAAGTCTGAAGTAAATTCATTCCTCAGAGAAGGCCCAATAAGCCTTCTTAATCCATCACACATGCCCCATCTGGATCACAAGATAAACTGGACAGTTACTTGATTCAAATCCACAAGGAGCTTACCCATCCATGCAAAGCGCATCCCTCCAGAGCTCACCAGTCTACCTCCCCTCCCCTTCTAACACTCTTGCTACCTCTCCAGAATGAAGCTCATCAGTCAGTTCTGATTCATCTTTCTCCTGACAGACGTCAAGGTCATTCCCCCTTTACAGACCGATAAGACCACAATGACTCCACATACATCCTTTGTCCTTGCCTACTGAGATATAAAACTGCAGGGGTAATGTCCAGAGGAAAACTCATTTACCTGAGATTTAGCCCCTGGAGTCATAGGCACACTGAAGTTATTCAAGTCCCAGATGAAAATTTCAGAATCATTGGCTCCAGAAGCCAAGAGGTTACTCTGTAGAAAAAACAAGAAAAGTTCAGCTGAGTTTCACAGGCAAGCAGGATGGATTTCTTAGAAGTAAATGTAAGCAAAAACCCCAAAGCTTCTGAAGTCAGATGAGCGCTGCATTTCACAGACACTGCTAAACAGAAAGATACTAACCAGATTATAAACCAAGCACATTTCTGGCCTCCATGCATTCAGCCGTGCCACAGTAAAGACCTGTTTAAAATCTGTCTAGCACACTCCATATGCAGGTGGCTGGTGTTACTCATCATGAAACTCTACCACAGGCCTGGAAGCTGCTGTCTCTAAGCAGCTGAGCCTTTGCCCCTCATCCCAGCACCAAGAACATTTCTTCAGAGAAGATACAGGCTTTCCACAAGGGTCTGCAGGCAACTTTCAATTTACCTTTGTGCTAACACAAGAACTTACGATCTGTTCACTGCTTGCTTACGTTGCAGTCCTTTCAAGTGCAACCAGTGCCCCCAGTGAATTAGACACCAACTGAACAAATAAAAAAAGTTCTGATTTCAAATGGGTAATGGTCTAACATGTAGCAGTATTACAAGACATACTTTCACAGAGAGGTAAGATATTCAATCAAGGTCACAGGGGAATTCAGAGGCAAAGCTCTGAACAGAACCTAAATCTGAGTTCCAAACCAGCCTTGTGTCACAACTGGGCCCTTTTAAAGTTAAAAAATGCTCCTTCGGTTCCTAAATCTCTATACACAACAGAAAGACTTTTTATTTATTTATTTAATATTGAGGTTAATGTTCATTTGGTTGCAAATATCTTAAAGTTGCATACCTGGAAAGGGTTGAAGTCAAGAGCTCGAACAGGACCTGAATGCTTCTCTGTCTGCCCAATTACAGGCTCACCCTTTGAAGTCAAGATGTGGTGCACACTGTACATTGTCAATACACCATTATCCCCTCCACCAATGATCACTCCAGAGGACTCTAGGGACCCATTTCCAAAGTTACCCCAGATCAGCTTATGAAACCTAAAAAAGAAGATAAAGCTGGTGTAGGCCATAATACATGGTGGAAGTCATCTTCTGCACTATGAAAAAACACATCCACATTCCAACCTATCAAACACAATCACCAGTCTGCACCTTAAAAAAATTTTCCTTTGAATATGACTGTGGCTCTTACATGGGAAAAAAGAAATGAGCTTCCTTCCAAGGACCTTTAAAGGTAACTGGGAATTTAAAAATCTTAGAGCTAGTCTGTCTCTCCTTTATTTTTTTCCTTTTAATTTCTCCCCCCCCCCAAATAAAACTGTTTAGGACCTCATATGGGATTTGGTGGGTGAACTCCTCTAACCTACACTATACAGAAAATTAGATTAAAGCCTATATGAATTCTTTTCCAGAATTATTATCTAAAAAATATATTTACCCACTGTAAAAGTTGCTAGCTACAAATCAAGGCTGTAGTTTACACTTGGTACAAGTTTCATTCACACTGATGAGCCTAAGAAATCTCCTTGTCTTAAAAAGCTGGAAGACAAGTTTCACTCTGCCTCTAGTCTCTTTATTGCAATTCATTAGCCCCACCAAATTCACATGATACAGAATGACTCTCCTGACTGACTACCATGTAAGTCCTTTCACACTTCCACAGTAGTCTAAGTGCTGTACTTTTACACATGATTTGTGTCAACAAAAATGTTCAGTTCTCAAAAATCAGAGGTCAACTCATTCAAAGGATCATTTTATACCACTAAAATATGATCTCCTTTCCTGTACCAGAAATGCTCTTTCCAGTTCCACTGACTGATATGTCAGTATGAGCCTCAAGTACCTGTTTGAGGCAGGAAGTGTTCCTTTCTGCTTCATGTCCAGGGAGGGATCCCTGAAGTCAATCTCAAATATTTCCAAGGTGGCATTTGTACTGAAGGACGCATCCAGCTGTTGGGCAGATGTTCCTAGCAGAAGTACAAGGGCAAAACAAGTGTGTGCTTTTTTTGGGAGCACAAGATACAAAAAGAGCAATTCACTGGAATCTTTTCTTGATAGTCAACACAATCTTGGTTGTGCCAGTTCCAGAAGAGGACATATTTGAGTACTGTGCAAAGACTAACCAACACTTATAACAAAACTTTGGAAGAAATTAGAACTTCTTTGAGAAATTTTGAGCACCAGGGTGTCTGTTGTGCAAATACATAAAATATACCCTCTTCCAAGCAGCCAAAGCTTCTGATGTTGTCTAAATCACAAATGTAGTTGCATCATGAAGCCCTGCTACAAGTATGATCCCAAATATCTCTGTATACTGGTCCTCAATCATGACCATACATCTTGATCAAACCTTCTAGCCAACTAAACATTCCCCAATGACCCACAGACAGCTAGCAGTTACACAGTGGTGGCTTCCTTCCTTCTCCCTAGCTTACAGAATACAAGCTAAAAACAGATTTAACATTGCCTAATGGGACACTGCCAGGCAAATAGTCACCCAGTTTCCACAGACGTGCATTGTAACTGCCTATGGCACAGAGAGTGCCCAAGAGACTATTAAAAAGCAATACAAATTATGAAACTCTGTAGTTTCTTATCTAAAGCAGACTGAAGCCAAGACCTCTGATCCCACCAAAAATCTATTCTTACTAGAGAAACACAAAATAGACTATCTACACCTAAAATGGTAATGTTGCCTTGAAGGTAACAGTTGAACTTTTGCCACTTTCTTTAAACAGAAACCTCTCAAGATTAAAAAAAATAATAAAAAATGGCAGCACTGCACAACCCAGGCAGGAGACAGAGCTGACTAGGTGTCATGCTGGGCAGACAAGCCAAGCTGTCACTTTCACACGGACACTAAATGCTGCCAACTCAGTGAACAGGATGACTTTGTGCTTCGGGAAACAAAGTTATTATAACAATAGTGAATAATTAATAATATCAACAAAATGCATATTTAAGGTTTTCCAGAAATATTGAAAATTGGATGATAATCAAAACATGAAACTTTAGAAAAATTAGATTTCTATTTGATTGTCAAACCACATGATAAAGTCTGAAGACCAACGAAGCAAAAGTGCCCCTAAATGAACATGATTAGAACTAACTTTTTTTTTTTCTTTCGCAGACACACCAAGAAAGCAACCTTATTTTGTTGGAGTTCATACAGACTTAATTAGAAATTAGATAAAAAGCCCCCATGTATTCACCCTTTGAAAAAAGTCGCTGGCTTTCAAAGTGTCAAAGCTGGGTATAAAAATAATCCTCTACAGGTCACTTTAAAAAAAATTAAGGCTGTAATGTTTTAAGTGTATGGCTTGTACATTTTTCAGAGACTATTAAGGTGAGAACTGTTGACGTTAAAGCCAATACAACTCTACATAAAGTAATCTCTCTGGGATTCATACTTCAATTTTCACAAATTGTGCAGAACTTTACCTGTTGCCAGATAAATGGGGTGGTTGTTTGCTGGACTCCATGCCTGGACAGCTGTTCGCTCAATTTCCTTTAGCTTCATTTTCTAGGCTCTAGAAGAGATTTCACAGAGTGGTTAGAACAGTCTGATAAAGTCAACATGAAAATAATCACACCAGTAATAAAATATCCTCCTTACAAAGCTACCACATGAACAAATTGCTCTCAATAAAGAGTAGTTACTTGTTACTTCCCAAGCTAGAGAATATAGTTTCACAGGAACAAAATAGGGTATTTTAGAATTCAGGAAAAAAACCCAAACAATCCCAGCTGTCTGATCTCATGTTTTCTTTTGCATATATCTCTCTTTTTCATATACCCCAAATTACAGGAGAGCTTCAGAAAAAGGAAGGGGACCTAAATTAACCAACACATTCAAGTCTCCAATCCAGGCTGGTTTAAATCAGCTGAAGAAATTAATTTAAACAAATGCAAATCACTAGTTACTCGCTCTGAACAAGCTGATGCCAGTATATACATAGGTAAAAAGGGAGGCAAAGGAATCTCAGGACAGGCTAAATTCCAAGCAGAAATGTGACGTGGCCACAGAAAACAAAGTGCAATGTTACCACGTGTCAATTCAGTTAATGTACTTTGTTCTCATTCCTATGAAAAGTGAAAGGGAAAAAAAAAAAAATTACTTTCTGCTTGAGTTTGTAAATGGTAGAAGGTGAGAAGCAGCAATCCAGAAGTAGCTACTCTGATTCAATCTCATCTCTGACAATAATTATTTTTATTTACTCTGGATAGATCAATTGACACCTGTGAAACTGGAACATAACTTCCCCATGCCACTGGGGAGAAATTACTTAAGCAATAACATAGCAGAATAATTGAAAGTCAAACAACAGCGGGCAGCCAGTTCGCAAAACTGCATATAAGCACAAATTATTGCTCCATGTAGGATCCTGTTCTTGTTGAAAAGAAAGCACACAGCAGCTCTCCATCCCAGACTATGCCCCGGCCTTCTAGGCATGTCAGTAACATAAACAATATGTGGACATATCATTCACAGGCTAGAAGGGTAACTCTCATGAGCAGTTCCTAAACCTTTTGAGCTTGGCTGCAGAGCAGACTTTTAACTGTAGCTAAGCAGAGCTAACTATGCACTCAGACAATGTCATGCTGAATAAAGTAAACCTCTGCTGGCAGCACAGCAAAACACTCTGCCCCTTGCCAGCTTGCTGTGATTAACCTCTCCTGGTTACTTGACACTACGTGTGATAGCCGGGCTGACAGTTAAACCACAGTCTGCATCACGTGGCCTCCTCTTCAGATGCAGGACTACGAGTGTCCATGCTTCAGAGCTTGGCCATACTCAGGCCAGAGTATGGATGTTTATTTGTTACAAGTTTATAAAGGTAGCCTGCTGATGCCAGTCCACTGTTTGGCCAAGCCATCCGGAAAAAAACCCCACAAACCAAACACCCCAACAAAGCAGTTTTACAATAGCTTTCCATTATCTTGTGATGCATCTTTCCCACTCAAAGGGAAATCTGGTCAGCACTGCTTCTTGGGCTTCGATCTCCTGGCTAACAACTTGACACTATTTTTAGGATTTCTTCTCCACTACCAGTCAGAAGCTAAGGACATCCTCTCTCTCTCCCCCATGCACTATCAGCACATGATGTTTGGTTAGAATTTATTTAATGCTTTTTTAGCATTATTCTACAGTTGTATCTCCCAAAACTCTAAGTGCCTATGGATATTCTCATGTCAACCTTATCCCAGCCTAGCTGAGGCCCACAGCAATCTGAACAGAACTCTTACAGTAAGACAAGTGCAACTATTTCCTCATGCAGCCCAGGAACAAAAGTGATGAGGAGATAGCCTTTCCATCACCATAACAGACCTCTAAAGCTTTCTTTCCTACCTTTCGGCACACACTTTGCAGAGTACTTACTAGGGCTCCATTACATTCCCTCTGCCAAGAAGTTCCACTGCTTATTCATCTATCTCACATACTAGTGCAGGAATGCTGTTTGGGTCTCCTCTCTTCGATGAAAATATTCCTAGGAGGAGTCAGGTGAACCTGCCTACAGCCTACTGCACAAAGCACCCCTCGACTCCACTGATGTGGGGGAGCAGAACAGCTGGTATGTTGCTTACCATCCAGTTCCAATCCATCAGTTGCTGGTGCTGGCTGTACACACAGGCCTTACTGCTTCTTGGCTTTTGAGAGGGCAACTCCCCTGAAAACAGTACTGACTACAGCCAAGAGACAACCTCCCTCTAACAAATTAGCTGGTAAGGAAGCAATGAAGAGTGCAACCATCACAAACTTAGCCAGGTGAATGGTAAAAACTCACACTCCTTACCCTCTGTGCTGGGCTGACTGCACAGCTGGTACCATTTGCATTTAACATGCCAACAAAAGTAAGCCACAAAATATGTGCAGGACAGTATTGATCAACTGTCCGACTTTTCTTGTCAACAGAGTGTTTTGCTTAAGAAAGTCAATATAACTGTTCCGTTTGCACAGACATTACTTAAGTAACGACAGAACATAAAGTGCCTTGCCTGTGACAACTCACCCAGATGTAGGAAAGCAAACAAGGCACCATTTAGAGTGGCTCAATATCAACAGAACAACTGTAGAACTGCTGGATCATAGGTATTGAACTGGCACACTGTGTCCCTGGTTCCCAAGGCAAAGAGGTAGCAGTGCCAACAGGCTTGCGAAGGCCCACAGGAGCATAAGAAGCCAAGATCACAGTATCACACTATCTCTTAAGTACCTCCTATCCGTTCAGCATTATTCCAGCTGAGGTTCTGCAGGGATGCAGCAACACCTCCCCCTTAAATCAGTGAGCTCTGTGTTTGGAAGGAAAAAAACCAAAACAAAACAGCCTGATTGGAGTCTTAATCTTACAGAAGAGATCCTTCTATAGAAGTCTGTATCCAGGACAGGACTGACAATCCTTTAAGCAGGAAAAAGTCCTCTTTTAGCAACCTCCTGTGGCTGCCTGAGAAATATTTACAGGCATGGGACTCTTCCGCGGAAGAATTTTTAGGGAGAGATTGCCACCTGCTGTCATCTCCCGAAATAGCACCTAAGACTTCTGAGAAAGTTCATGCTTTTCTAAGGACCTCTAATTAATTAATCAGGACAATTCCTCTCCTTCATACAGACATCTGATTACAGATCTAACGTATTAACAAACCTCAGCCCCAACAGGAGTCACAAGACAGAAGCAGCATTTTCCCCCAGCCACAGTTTCCTGCACGCTGTCCGTAAAAGGTAACGCTGTCTGCAAAGCAAAACCCAGCAGGTCAGAGCACTGCCCACCACTGGGAAATGGAAAGCACACAACTGAACAGAGAAAAGTAAAAGCATATGCTCTGAAACCGTGATGGACCACACAGGCAATGCCGACAGAGGCAAATTCCTTACCTATACTAAAAATATATACCTTAAATACTTGTGGCTTAAAATACATCCTGAAAGACTGTGGTGGTTGTTTTATCAGCTAAATTACCCTCAGAGCTGCCATGAGCTACCACTCTCTTGCAATACTCAAATACTGTCAATCATAGATCCCCTCCTACTGACTTTCCCAATCCTCCCCCTGCCACTGGGCCACCCAACTGTTCCTCTTTGAACGATTCCTGCTGATATTGGACATCCCGTACAACAGAGAGGAGCAGATGGTCCAATCCCCCTTAGATAAAGGTGAAACTTGTGCAGAATAGAAAAGACTTGTCCATGGTCAACCAGGTGACAAACAGCCACCCTAAGAATTGAAAAAGGCCTCTCAGCCCCAGCACAATGGTCAAGACACAAACCACCATGCAGTTTCCACATCCCGGTTTCAACTTAAAATCTTTGTAGCACTGTTTCCCTTTGCTTTGCTCTGACACTCCCCTTTCGCAGCTCCCCAGTATCCTATAGCCAGGCTGTTCTCACAAATGCTTATTATATACCCTGATTACAGAAGGCAGAGAGCGACTAATCCCAACTAATCGGTTGGGGTTTGCAAGGTGGGGCTGTGGCAAGGTAGGGCTCGGCACATTCTTCTGTGACTGTTCCCATGGTATATACAGAAACTTCTTATGCTCTGAGCACTTTCAAAAGCTATTGTGCCACAGCACCGTACAGATGGGAGGGTGTGTACACAGTCAGCTTGTACTGCTCAACAGCATTACACTGCACGGTAGTGAAAGAGACGGAAGGTCTAAGAATTAAACTTCGACCCCGGACACCGGGTGTCACAAAACAGGTTCTCGGTCATGCCAGAGGCCGGTCCGGGGCCCAGGTCAAACAGCTTAGCTCCCCCCAGGCGCGCCCCGCCTGCCGCTGCCCAGAAGCCGGCCCGCCGGCCGAAAGGCTGCAAGCTCCGCAGCGCTGGGGCACAGAGACAGGGCCAGAGCCGTGGGACCTGGGGCCGGAGCCGGCACAGCGACACCGGGGCGGGCAGGGGAGCAAAGTAGGCCGGGGTTGGGGAACGCGAGAGGCGCGGCCGCCGCAGGGCCATCGCCGGCAGTAGTAGGCCGGTCCGGCAGCGGCTCTCGGGCCCCCGCCTTCGGTGGCGGCTCTGAGGGCCGCGAGCGCCGGGGCAGGAGCAGCCGCCGGCGTCAGGCCGAGTGAAGCAGAGGCGAAGGGGGTGGAGGGGGCGGTCGGCGGCCCTTACCGGCTCGCTGCCCGTCCCCGCCGCACCGCCGACCCGAGCGGCTCCCACAGCTGAGCCCTCACGACGGTGGCCGCCGGGAGCCGAAAAACCGCCGGGAGCCGAAGCGCCGCCCGTGACTCCGCCCCCGCGGCACCGGAGGAAGCACCGCCCGCCCCGCCTGCGCAGGCGCCGTGACCAGGCAGATGCGAGGCTGCCAGCGGGAGGGAGTCTGGGGTCCGTCCCCTTGAGGACTGGGCAGCTACCGCCCTTCGGTTGTGCACCGACCGTGGCGGGGAGGGGACTGGCTGCTCACTTCCTCCCGCCCGAGTTCGGGGTGACTTGTCCGCAGCTGCGGCAGCACGAACGGGGGCCCCCAGCAGCAAGCAGGGCTCGGCCCGGGGCTCAGGGGCCAAGAGGCAGTTGGGCACCTTTTCCGTTTTTAAGATACTTGAATTCGCTCCATCCACACGTCTGAAATGGTCCCAGCTGCCAGCCGCGGCACAGGGCAGCTGCAGCCAGGACCTACTGCCGCGGGAGTCGCCCCCTCCGGTGAACGTTGCCTCCGTGTAGCCGAGTTTAAGGTTTAAGCCTTCCTAAGAGGGCACGCAGAAGGGAAAGGAACACAGCTTACGAATATATTTTCCTAAACGCATTTTAGTTGCCAGGAAAAGTTAAAATGAAAAAAAGTTCTTCCCTCAGCTGTTCTGGGAAAACTTGCCTACAGAATTTCCAAAACCAAACCAACGAACCAACCAACCACAACCCACACAAAGAAAAAACCCACACACAAACACCACACTGAAAAAACAACATTTTTAAGGATTTCTGAGCATATTATCTTTTCTTCCCCATCATGAAGTTACTGGTTAGATATGGACTGGGTGTGACACTCCCCCAAACAGGAGGCAGCGAACAATGCTGGGCTGGGCAACCACACGGTATGTGGCACAAGCTGGATGGGCCCCAACCTGCCTCTGTGCAACTGCTGCGTTATCATTTTACATACACCAAGATAAGGCAGCCATTACTGTCCTGATCATTTTCATTTTACTCGAATCTTTCAACTCTCACAACATTGTATATAGTGAAAGCTGTCATGTAACTGCTGGGGAATAGCGAATCTTACTCAACTGCCCCTAAGGAGGGTTTTCCTCTATGTAACGCTTTGTAACAGAATTGTTTCTATGTCCCCTCAACTAAAAAAATTACTCAAAAAAATTATTCTGAGGTAAAACATTGTCTCCGATTTGAAAGTAAGCATTTCTGCGGCTGCAAGAAGGTGACAATTTACAAAAGCCAGGAATGGTGATTGTTCAGCACCTCCAAAGAGGGTAGTTTTATTTATACATAAATATTTGTGTGTCCTAGCATTCAATCATGTAATTCCCTTGAACAAACACCCTTACAGAAACCCCTACACAGGGATCAAGCTAACTGTTCTTTAGCATCTGGCATTAAAAATCTTGATAGCTTGAAAAATTATGAATCACCAACTTCAAACACCTGCTTCTTTTAAAGCACAAGCTTTGAGTCACAACAGGGTATTGAGAGGAGAGCCCAGCATCCAGTTTATAGGAAGCACCCAGAAGAGCCCCAGGCCTTGGCCTTCTGTGATCACCCACTCCTGCAGCCAAACAGCTGGGTCTAAGACATAGCACAGGGAAGCTGACAGAACTTTCACCATCAATAAGTACTGAAGGCAGTCTCCTCCAGTAACAAGAGGAAAAACTTATGTTAAAGGAGGAGCAGAGGTGGAAAAATCTAGGACCTTAACAAAACTGCATGTATAGCTTTCCTAAACAAACTGCTGACGAAGCCACAGGAGGCCCTAGACCAGTGGCATGCAGCAAGAGAGGCAGATTTATGGGTCATATGTAACTCCAATCCCAGTGGATAAGCTCAGGCCATACAGGAGCAACCTGGGCATCTATGTTCTTGGATCAAAGCCCAGGCACAGCAGAATGGGTCTGGCCAGAGTAGGGCTTGCTCTTTAATCTTTTCATACTGCTGTTGTCCGCAGCTCTGAGGTCAACTTCAGGCTATATACACTGTGAGGCTCTGTGCCTCACGAGTGATGCCTACTGGTTGTGCAAGTTTCACTTAAGATGGCATCTAGACCAGGAAGAGATCAAAGACAAATCCCAGTAAGGACAGTTATTCACACAGTATGAGACTCCCAAGCACTGGCAGTTGACAGTCTGGTTCTGCCTGTCATTTCACATTAAATGATGACACTCTAGTTAACTCCAAGCAGCACCTGCAGTACACCCCTTGGTTATCGGGCAGTACCTCCCACATAAACAAAAACTATGGGATGTTTGCACACAAGGGACATAAACAAGCAGCAGTCCTAGGACCGCACTCAGAGCTTTGCCCCACGGATAGCAGCCCATTTAGAAAAATGGCAAAGGTGATTCCATTTCACTGGCCATTGTTCAGCCTTCTCAAACCAACAGAAGACAACTAGCACAGTAAGGATCATCAATATATTTCACTGCAGTTAGTGACTGAATGTTGAAGAACAAGCGTTACCATATGCCACAGTGAACACTACAGAAGATGTCATCTCCAGCAGAGCTGGCACAGGAGAAACATAGCAGTTCAACAGCTTTCAGATTTCATAGTGTGTCACCACTGGTGGCTCTTTACTGGGGTCTCCTCCTTTCTCCAGATACAGGTCATTGAAAGGATATTGCTTCGGTCCCTACAAGGAGAGATAAAGTAGCAAATTCACCACATTCACTGAGCAAAGTGAATGGTAAGGGGAAAATGTCCAGTACCCACCCAGCCCCACCCCCCAGAATCAAGGCTTGTCATTTACAACTTAGGTTTCTATTTCTTAAGTGCTTCAGCGGGAATATTAGAGTACAAGGAAAGTAAACTCAGAGACCAATTTCTTTGTATAAACCCATATCCTTTAAGAAAAACATCCAAATGGTCTTTCATTTAACCTTATCCTCAGGCTGTGACACGAACTGCTGGTTAATATATTGCAAAAGCTGTTTGTGTACTCAGATGTATTTTTTTTGAAGTACAAGTCATCCAGATTGTAACTAAAAACAAAGGGCGAGAGAAGAGATAAAACATCTCCCTTGAGCAGATGTACACAGGGAAGGAAAATACCTAGACCAATGAAGGGATACTGTAAAAAGCAAAAGTTAAAACTATCTCCCTATGAACAGGAACTGCTCACTATCAAGCAGAGCCTGTGAGCTGAGCCAAGCCAGCCAACAGAACAGCTCAGGCTTGATGAGGCCACAGGACATCCCTTGCTCCATCCACTGCCAGCAGCAGGTTTTTCATTCACACTCTCAGCTTCAGCAAAACCACACTTCTGGGAATTGGCAAACAACACGAAACAAAGCTACCTTCCTCCTTTTACCCAAGGGTGTCACTCACCACAGGCCTGTAAGATGGGTAGATCCCTCCAAGACCAAACATGATCAGCATGGTACCCAAAAAGACAAGTAAGTGTTTGCGCATGGTGTGCCAGGGAACTGGTGTGGGCGACGTATCGACACGGTTCCGAATATACATGTCAAAATCCCAGTGCATCTAAAGAACAAAGAAAAATGGCTGCACATTTACCAACAGTGCTCAAGCTGCTTTTAACAAGGGAAGAACTGCTTTACAGTTTTCACAAAACTGCCAGAAGCCATTTCATCCCCACCTTGCAATTGGAGGTAAAGCCACAGAGCGGACAAGTGATTTACCTACAGTCACAGGAAGTTGTCACGATAAAATTCAGAAGTCCAAATTCCATCATATGCTTCTCTCAGGCAATATGCTTAGTTATAGGATATCACTGGCTTGTATTTATACACATAATCACTCCACCTGAGATTTGTTCCCCATCCCTGCTGAAAGGCACAGGATAAACCAGTACCCTCATTTATGGAGGTTCAGTCGCACACCCAAATGGAAGTAGCAATGTTATTTTAAATAAAGCAGCAATTATCTGCCACTTGGCAGCTGGTTCCTCAACACAGGCAGAGGACCTGCAGCTGTGACTCCACGACAAAAGCAAGGCTGGCAGCAAGCTAATGCCCTTCCTGATTGAAGCAGAAGGGCATTTAACCTTCTGCCTTTGAATATAAGGAGAGAAGTCCCAAGCATGTTCCCAAGCCTACAGTGTCCTTTCACATTAATGAGAGCAGAGAACTCATTAATTTGCAGCTCAAGTACCACCTCTAGCTTCTCAGCCTACCCCTATGCACACAGGGCCATTTGCCATCAAACTCCGACAGCCAGAATGAGCACAAATCAGTTGCCCAAACAGAGGCATCTGCTGACACCTGGGATACACCAGTATATTCCACCTGGCCCCCACTGCCAACCCCATGTGCAAGGATACCCAAACAAGCCTTCCTCTACCAAGCACAGCAACAAAGAATCATCACTTCCCCCACCACCATGTGCTTCTACAGTCAATACAACATGCACGACTCTACCACGGCACACACGCTATGATGCCTTCGTACGTTTATACTGCATCACACACATGTGCTTATATAATCTCTACTTTCACTAAGGAGAGCTTGAGTCAATTACTAAGTTCAGTAATTGCAGTCATTCACAGAAGGACCGTGTACTAACTGAAAAGTTACTCCTGACAAGAAGGTTTGAGGAAGTTAGCCTGTGAAAATTAGCATAAGTGCTCTACTGGCCCATTTCTCTTAAGGATATCTTGCACAATTTCTTCAGAGGAGAACCTCCTCATTTGTCTTCTATCCCCAAACAACCTTAGAATAATAAGGCAGCAATAGATGCTTCCATTGTACTAAAAGGATTTGACTCAAACAATGCCTTCTTTGCTAAATGATTCTGAACTAAGCTCTCAAATTGAGTAGGATCAGGCAAAGGAAAAAAAAAAGAAAAAAAGGTAAGACTTTCCTATTTCTACAAAGTAATCTAAGCTTGCAAAGTCTGCCTCCTCATGACGTTCTTCAGCACTTTCAAAATACTTACCCTGATGGCCACAGCCTAAGTTTCCTCACCAACTGTCCCTGCTTGCACAGGAAAGACACCAGTCCTCGGGCATGCAATTACACAAAGAGTTAAGCAGCACGCACCAGCAAGATGTTTGTGTTAGTACTTCATAACAGTAGCATTGGAATCACAGTGAAAAGTGCTACTAGCATTCCTACCGGCTGTCCCCAGTTATGCCTCATGTCCTGCTGGTCCCACTGGTACCAGGGGTCTCTCTCATGAAGGGACTTATTAGGGAGTTTAGGATAGTCACCATACCTGTGAGAAACAGACAAAAGAAACAAACATACAAGAAATCTGTATTAATTTAGATATATTTTGCAAGAGACACTATAGGATAGACTTATGGAAATGGAAGACTTAAACACAACTTTGTTTTTATGGCTTCTATGTAGATACATTTTATAAATGCATACACACAACTAGCACAACAATCACCATCTTGCTACCAGTCATCGTAACAAAGAGCGTTCCTCAAAGTGGCTTTTTTGGGCTATACTAGCTAGAAGAAAATGCCAGCTTAATCACAATACAGAACCTGAGCTGTCTTGCATTTTGCACATATCAAAGCATTCCCCAACATTTAAACGTCTCCTGAAAACTTCATGCCAGAGATGGCCTTCAGCTGATCCCTCTTAGCCTTGCATTACACAGCATATGAAGTCTCTCATACACCTTTTCATTCACACAGGCCTCCAACTCATTCTAATTGTTCCCGTTTTCAAACCCTGGTATGTGCCTTCAAAACTCAGAGTACAGCACCTCCAGGCATTCAGCAGAGACTACCAACCAGCCTGCAGCACCTTCACACAAAGTCGGGAGGTGCCGGCCTTGTCCCACTCCCCGGCTGCGGGTGACGGGACCCCCACAGCTCACCCAAAGCCATCATCAGGGTAGGGCTCGTAGTCTTCCACACGCATGTTGTACTTCTTGGCCGCGGCTGCGCGCTCCTCCGGTGTCCGAGGGTACGGCCCGGGCAGCAGGTCTTTCGACATCTCCGAGGCTGGCGGGAGAGCGACAAGGCAGGGTGGGCGCAGGCCCCGCTGGAGGCCAGGCCAGGCCGGGCCGTGGAGGTCGTGCCGCCCTCACACCCTGGCTCCAGAGTCACGGGCCCGCCGCCTCAAGGACACCAGCCCCCCGCCTCCGGCCGGGCCCTCCCCTTCCCTCCTCCGCCTCCCACGCTCACCTGCCCGCGCCCCCGGGGGCGCCGCCCTGAGCCGAGCGGCCGCCCGCTGCCAGAGGACACCGCGGAGCCCGGCCGCCGCCATCGCCGCCACTGCGCAGACGCGGCCGACGGTGGCCGGGAGGGACACAGGAGCCCGGGCGGAGGCGGCGCTAGCGCGGAGCCGGGGCACCCACCCGCCCGTCCGGGGCGCTGTGTTGTGACAGCGGCGCGCTAAGGAACGGCGGGGGCAGCGGTGCGGAGTTTGGCCCCGCCTGCCGCTCTCTGAAGCGGGGTGAGGGGAAGGCACGGCCGGTGCAGCCTCCTGCGAGCAGCCTGGTCGATGCCCAGTCCGGTCGATGCCGTGGCTGGCGGTGATGTGTAAATTGCCTTCTTTGTATCCGTATCGATACTTTTAAAGTTAATAGCGAACGCAGCCCTCTTATCCCTGTGCAGCCAGGGAAACGCGAACAGCTGAGATGGCGTGTTTATTTAGCGATGCTGTTCTTCAAATGTAAGCGATGTATTATTGTAAATAAAATCGATAAGAACATTAAAGGATTTTGCGGTTTACTTCATTATGTAAACTCTGAGGTAGTTGAACTCATTTTCCTTTGGTTATTCCCCTCGGCTGTAATGGTAATGTCTCTATAACGATCTGCATTATAAACCTTTGCAAATCTAAAACTATCACGGACAATTTGTCATCAGAGCCATTACTTCTAATAACAACATTAATTGTAAACCTGCTAAGCAAATGAAGATACTGATGAGCCAGAAAGATACATGGGAGATGCAGTGTGCCTGAGGTGGGGGCAGTGTTGCTTGGCTAGAACATGAACTTTTCACTTACCCTAAAGAAAGGCCTCATCGTGCTGTTTTAGGGACAGTATCTTAATTCAGCCAACTGCCTTACGACCGAGCACGCAGTGAAGTTACTATGTCAGTTAGTTATTTAATAAACTTACTATCTGAGAGCCCAGCTCTCCAGTGCAGAGGCTGCTGGTGTTTCCCACGGAGCAGCGTTTGGTGCCTGTCCCACTCCTGCTGTGCAGCGCACAGGGGACAGCAGAATCACCCTGGAAGTGAGGACCTTTGGTTCCCGGCTCTGCCATTGGTCTGGCCTCAGACCTCACTGTAGGCTCAGATCACAGTCAGCTGCTTCTTTTTTTTCTTAACGCATACAGTGGTAGTATTGCAGATTTAAGGGATGAGGGGGAACTCGTTTTTCTAGAAATGAAGCATATTGATACATTTTGGAAGGAGGGAGGAAAATAGATTGCATTATTCTCGCAAGGGAAAAGTCCCACGCAGCCAGAATGGCAAATCCATCTGTTGCGAGCCAAAAACCATTGAACGCCAGAGACCAAAATTTTCCCAAGAGCTGATGTCTAACGTGACACTCATTCTCGGGAAAGAGCAATCACCCTTCTTGCTGCTTCCAGATTAAAATAAAAAGCAAAATGTTGATCTTGTTTGATATAATAAACATACACTAAGAAAAAAGATTCAGTATCTACAGCCCTAGGCACGCAATTCGTGACAGCCTACTAAAATGATGTAGTCTCGCAATGTCTGTTCAGGATCGAAAGGTGGGCGTTACACCGAGCAGCGCTACACATTTTTTTTCTTGTAACAAGCGTTAATTACATCTCTATGTTACCGGCCCGACACGCAGCTGCCCATTTCCTGCAGGCGGACATCATGTCCATCAAGGCAGGACAACAGGCAGCCTTTGTGCGTGTCACGGCAGCGGGGCAGCTCCCGCAGTTCTTTGCAGCGGGGTTTTTCCCGCTGGGAAAGAGGAAGGGAGCAGAGGCCGCCCCCAAGCTCCCCCCGGGAGGGGGCGCTGCTCGCTGCTCGCCGCCGCCCTCCCTCCAGCCCTCTTCAGGCGCCCCTCTGCCTCCAGCCCTCTCCCTTCGCTTCCGGCGTTGCCATGGGTGGGCAACTTCCGCTTCCGGCTTTCTAGTTCCGGGTGCTCCGGTGGCGGCGGTGATGGCGGCGGCCTCCTCCTCGGCGGCGACCGCGGGCTGCCGGGAGGGCCCGGCGGTGGCGGCAGGGCCCGGCTGGAGCGACTCGCAGTTCCGTCGTTACTCCTTCGAGACGCGGCCTATCCCGCGGCTCAGCCACAGCGACCCTCGCGCCGAGGAGCTTATCGAGAACGAGGTGGGATGAGCAGCGCCGGTTCGGCCCGACTGGGCTCGGGGACTGCGGCGGGGCTGAGAGGCTTGTGCTTCGCCGCGCAGGGGCTGCCAGCCGTGCCCCTCAGGCCGGGAAGAGCCGGGCTTGCAGAGTGGGGGCTCTCCCGCGTCCTGGTGCGGTCCCGGGTGCTCTCGCCTCCTCACCCCGGCTCTGTGCCTCTGGGTACCGGGCTGCTTGCCGCGGAGAGCCCGCCGGGCCCCCTCCCCGTGCGGCCTTGGTTGCTGCCGCTGTCCTCCACCTCTTGGTTGTAGTAGACGTTTCTGTGACACAGTGTTGAGTTGTGACATTTGCAGGAAGTATTTTCTTCAACTGCTTTGTTGTCTGGTGGAAATCATAGAAATGTTGTGTAAAACCACGGGTACACGTTTGGTACTTTCTAAGTGAGAGTGGCCACAGAGGTGAAGGTTGATCCGCAACAGCAGCTCGTCTATTATTTTTGGACAAGCTCAATCTTTTTTTTGTAAGATTGCTAGTTGGTACTTTTAAAGAAAGCCTTCAAGGAGGGAAGTTGTGCATGCATAGCTTGGAAACGTGGTAGCTGTCATTTGTGTTTAGGTTGCATGCTATTTATAGGTGAGGATATAAGTGATGTCCTTTGTCTTCCTTTCATTGTGGTTCTTTTCTTGGTGTAGAAGACATAAGGTAATATAACTTTTTTTGATGCCTGAAAGTTATCATCAATCTTTTGAGAAAACAGACGAGCACTGTCTTTATTTCTGCATTCAAAGGTATCATCTCTGCCAGCATTTACTCCCTCATAGCTGAGGCTGGAAGTGACCAGACAGAATCTACTGTGTCTCCTTGCTACGTGGCAGGACCAAGAAGGCCTAAAACTGTTCCCAGCTACTGTTTGTCTAACCTCACGTGTTACAGATTACCAGAGTAGATAGTGGAATCTGTCCCATTGCTACAAGGAGCTTGCTGTAGGAGCAGGCTGTTACTTCCTTAAAACTTCCTATGATGTTTTGCTTGTTTTTCTCCCCAGACCAAGGTGTCTGATTAAATGCATTCTCCAATTCCCCATTGTCCAAGCGAGTTTGTGTGGTTGCAGTAACGAATGTGATTATCCTCGGGTTCAAGAGGTCCTTGAATCAATAAAACTTCCTTCTCTCTCCAGGAGCCAGTGGTGCTGACAGATACAAATCTGGTTTATCCTGCTCTGAAATGGGACCTGGACTACCTCCAGGAAAACATTGGCAATGGGGACTTCTCGGTGTATAGTGCCAGCACACACAAGTTTTTATACTACGATGAGAAGAAGATGGCCAATTTTAAGAACTTCAAACCCAAATCGAGCAGGGAAGAGATGAAGTTTGCTGAGTTTGTGGATAGACTCAAAGAAATACAACAAAAAGGGAGTGCTGAGAGGTAAGTGCTATATGGAAGTTTCTGCAGGTATAAGCAGGGGTTAAGTTTTTCAGTGAATGTTGATGATTAAAACCTTTCAAACTTTTCACATTTTTATAGCCCTGCTTTTCCTGTAGGGCTGCTACTTGTTACCTGATTAACAAAGTCATGCCATTAGTTAATCAAACTGTTCATATTGTCTGCAGAGATTTTTTTTCTGGTTTTTCCTTCTCTGTCTGAGGTAGGGTTTGGGTAGAGAAAGCTTTAAGCTTTACTTTCTTTTGGCAGACTGTGGTATTGGTAGAGAAGCTCAGTTATCTGATGAAAAGGTCCAGGCTGTGGTACTTAGCCTTTTTTACAGAAGACCAAAGCAGCTGGTGCTGACCCTTTTTCAGAAAGAGGAGAAAAGGGTACATATGTGCTGTGCATTTGATGCTGGTGATGGCCTGCACCACGAACAGAGCTGTAAGTTACTGAGAGGAGCTTCACATTTATACAGAATATAACTGTTAGCAGCTGTACTTAAACCCTCTGTTAATTTTATCAGTAACCAGCCCTCTAAAAGGGCTTAAAGGTATTTAATTGTGTCTTGATTGGAAGCAGCTCCATGTCTATGTCCACTATTTGTCTGTGCCTTTCTCCTCTTAGCTTTGAGTGTGCTTTTTTTCCAAGAGAAGAGGCAGTTCTTAAGCTTAGAAACACACTTTCCTTCCAGCATTGCAGGCAGTAGCCTGCAATACTTATGATCGTTAATATGGGTCTTTGATTCCTCTCATCCTCTGTGTCTAAGTGTAACTGTGGAGTTCAACTGACTTCATCCTGAAATGTTCTGGACTTCCCGAGACATTTTGTGCCCTTGTGCACTTCTAGTAGAAAGGTAACTCTTATCATAGATGAGTTAAAGTGGTGGCATTTATCAGGGAATTATTCATGAGTGTGTTTGATAGTGGATAGTCTGCTTGCAGTTTCCTCGCTCTGCACTGCAAGGGGATTGTTCTTGCTCTAAAACTCCTTTTCTTTTGTGATTGTTCAAGCAGAACCACGTTCTGTTCCCTTTTGTACCAGGAAATCTTTCAGCAAAGTTTGAGGACTTTTTGAAACCGTTTCCTTCCAGAAGTGTTTATGGTGTGTGGTGATAGAACAGAATCTCTAGGAGTTACATCCCTTTGTTTTGAAAGCTTTCTGAAAAGATGCAGAGATACATCTTTATGTCCATAACAAAGTTTAATACTTGATTTCTGCTTGTCTATGGGAAAATACAGGCTGTATCTGCAACAAACCCTGAATGACACAGTTGGAAGGAAGATTGTGGTGGATTTCCTTGGTTTCAACTGGAACTGGATTAACAAGCAGCAAGGGAAACGTGGCTGGGGTCAACTAACTTCCAACTTGCTTCTTATTGGCATGGAAGGTAAGCAATTACCTCTGACTGGAGAAGAAGGGGAGAAAATTTGGTCATCAGTTCTGCATTTCCATTCCAGAAGGTCTTTCAAATGGATTTCCCCCTCGTTTTGAAGTGTTCTGTCAGAGCAGGTAGTTTAAAGGTTTGAATTGGGAGCAGACTGTTCTCACTTAACTTGGGTTATAGAGAGGAAGCAACTGAAGGAATACTCTGTGCTTCTTCAGAAATGTACTGTGAGTTCCTGGGTGTAATCTTCTGCTCATGGAAAGGTTCTGTGTGATGCTGGCAGGGCTGTGTGTTCAGTAATTGCTAATCACATTCTGAGACCTCTTTACTGCTCAAATGCTTCAGATGCTGTAGATTTAAAATGCCTAGATTCTGCCGATTTAACCTGCAAAAGGGTTTGCAGGTTAAGCAAAGTTACTCTCCTGGGGTTTATTTAGCATGTCCAATGTCTGCCTAGGAAGAAATATTCTTTGTAAAGTATTTGCTCTTACATGAGCTGGTACAGCATGGAGAGGAATTTTCTTTCAATTAAGAGCTGAATTTCTTCTTGGGAGGTTAGAGAGCACTAGAGAACTTGAAGACAAATAAATCCTTAAAATATTGGATAGAGTGGAATTCCAAATCCATGCTGAGACTGACTTACAGGCAGATGACTTAGAAGACAGAGATACTATTACACTGTTGACAAGGAGAGCATTCTAGTAGAAAGTAATCTCACTAGCTGGGCAAGGAACATATGTGGTTTTTGTAAGTGAGATGTCCCATAATCAGTGGAGCCATTGCAACCGATTCTAGTTGTCCAGTTACAATTGCTTGTCAGTTCATGACTGCTCACTTCTGACAGCAGATTTTTTTTCTTTCCCCTTTTCATCCCTCGTATGAATTGTTGCATTGCTACTCATTACAGTAGTTTGTCTTTGCCACTTGTTCTGCTACCTGAGAAGAGAGAACTTCACATAAAAGCACTGCACCAACAATTCCCTACAGGTCATAATATGATCACTAAAACCCTATTACGAGCAGGTTATGCACAGTATCCAAAGAATTGTCTCAAACCAGTGTCTGTTAGAAAAAGGAATGTCTTTACAGGAGCATGTGATTGTGAATGAAGTTTTGGGGTTAACTGTTAAATACAATTTGCTTTAGGAAAATACAAGCTAAAAGAGTAATATCTGAATTGGCAAACAACATGGAAAAAATGTAGTTCTACAAAATGCCTCACCGTGTTTAAAGATTTGATTAAATTTAAGATCTAATGGTGACAGTCAAGTTTCAGAATTGTTACTCAGACTGAGGAGGTGCTACTGGGAGCCCCAATGACAAAGAGATTTGTTTACTTGCTTTCTTGCAAAAATACTGGAACTTTTGTCAAAATCAGACCGTTAAGACTCCTTTTCTCTAGACTAATAACTTTGAAAGTCTATTCCACAATTTATCTAAACAGAGTGTTTTATGAAAAAGCTTCCTGTCAATGTTGACCATCTGCTATTCATGGAAACAAGCTGGAAATCCTAATCCTGTAGAGCATCAGTTGCTGAATATGGATTTAGAATGGAAATTAAGTGGAGTAGCAACTGCTCAATAAAGGCTGATTGATACAGTGATCAGTTTTTAATGTTCCTGTGGTCATTTTCCTTATTTAGTTTTCTGAATACACAAGAGTGTATTTAACATTGCAAGGAATATAACTTGATTCTGCCTTTCATACCTGTATGTGAGAGTGTCTTGATTATCATCTTTTCTTTCTGTGTAGGGAATGTGACACCAGCTCATTATGATGAGCAGCAGAACTTCTTCGCTCAGATTAAGGGTTACAAAAGGTGTATCCTGTTCCCTCCTGATCAGTTCGAATGCCTCTACCCTTATCCAGTACACCATCCCTGCGACAGACAGAGCCAGGTGAGAGCAGCAGATCTGTTCTCTGCTCCGTGCCAAAAAAGGCGTTTGTGAAGATGCTAGGTGGGAGGCAGCTGCACTGGAATTAAAGCCACATACCATTTGCTGAGCTTTTGCAAAACCTGTGTTCAGATCTGTTAGCTGGTGAATACTTTTAAGAATAGAGGGACTGGTGGTGTTTCTGTTTGTGTCTGGTCCTGACTTGCAAGTGCTATGGCTATAAATGTCTTCTTACTGATAGCACAGCTGAGCTGCAGTTGCTGCCTTCTCTGTTCTGTTCCATTGATCACTTGGTTGAACACAGATTTGCTCAGAGACAAACTGCAGGACCCCTGTCTAAGCATGTAGTACTTTGGGAATACTGCAGGACCTTGTGATGGAGTTAGGGGACAAATGTATAGGAAAGATCAGGATGATTTGATACCGAGAGCCAGTAATGAGAGCTGCCATTGCAGGAGGTTCTGAGTTTCTTAATGTGTTCTTCTGCCAGGTGGACTTTGACAATCCTGACTATGAGAAGTTTCCGAACTTCCGGAGCGTGGTTGGCTATGAGACGGTGGTTGGTCCAGGGGATGTGCTATACATACCTATGTACTGGTAAGAAGGATGGTAGGACTGCACAGTGATGAGCAAACAGATCTTTAAAAGGTCTTCTGATTAAAAGAGTTGGGTTGGCTCTAAAGAGAGTTTTGTTTAGATGTCTCCAGCAAGTGTGATATTTTCTGTGATAACTTGGGCCAGTCTGATACTACTTCCTGTCTGTTGGATGGGAGTGGTAATTCTCCTTGACCCTACATTTTAGTGCAAGTACCCCACTAGTGTGCAAGAAAAGGATCTCTATTTAAATAAGGAAAGCTTTCCGTAAGTTCCAAAGTCTTGATGATGGAGGGACAGGGCAAGGCTTGTCTAGTGCTGCTTGAACTCATCCATCCAAGGTATTTCTCTATAAACTAGAGCAATAGTTTATTTTTGTGTGTGTGTTTTCTATGCAGGTGGCACCACATTGAATCTCTTCTGAATGGGGGTATTACCATCACTGTGAACTTCTGGTACAAGGTGAGTACAGGCACCTCTCTGCACAGCTTTGATAGCTCTATCCCAGAGGATTTTTTCAGGTAGAGATGTACTGGCATATGTCGTCAATGAGATCTTCATTGAATCAAATAATTTGCTTTAAAGCTGAAAGCTACTATTTTCCCCTTAAATGATGTGTGAAGAACTGGGTGGCTGGGAGAAGATGGAATAATCTCCCAATTCAGGAAGCATGCAATGAGCTATTTTTGATATTTCAGGGTGCCCCAACCCCAAAGAGAATTGAATATCCATTAAAGGCTCATCAGAAAGTGGCGATAATGAGGAACATTGAGAAGATGTTGGGAGAAGCCTTAGGAAATCCACAAGAGGTACAGAAAAGAACTGTATAGTCACTGCTGTTGAAATCATTACGGCTTAATGCAAAACTCGAGATGCCAAATATTTGGCTCTGCAGGTGTCACAGTGAGGGTAGGAGAAAGCAGGATTTCTCTATTGTTATGAATGGTGTTTCCAGCTGTCTTCAGAAGGTCCTTTTGCTGTAAAAAGGCAAACTCTTTAAATTATAATCCTGAAGAGGACCACTACAAGCAATGGAGTAATTGTCCTTGTATGTGGGGCAAGGTGTACTTCAGCTTTGGGCGCTGCCAGGAAAATGCTCCCAAACATTCCTTAGCCACCTGTGCAGCAACGACACCCAGTATTTGCCAAAAAACCAGTTGTTGTTTTACCTGTTGAATCCAAATCTCTTTTAAGAGAAATCTATTAAGTTATATGCTTCCCCCTTAACACATCTTGGTCATCTCTGAATTCTTTGCTATTTTAACCAATTGGTATTTAAAAAAAACCACATTGAAGTACTAAAGACTATGATTTTGAATATCTCCTGCTGTTCTGAAAGTGGAAGTACTGGATATGAACAGAATTATCTTCACGGTCTGTAACCCATACCACTGTGCAGGAACGACTCTTTAGCGCACTCATGTGAGATCATGCCTCTCCCCTGAGGTGATCTTGCTGCCTTAGCATGCTGAACTTCCCTCAGTGTTGATGCAGCGCTGAGAAATGGGAGTGGTCTTGACTGAAAACAAAACCTTAGCAAAATTCAGTCCTAGCTATCCTTCCAAGTGACCCCAAGGACCAGAGAGGATTCAATAAGTGGTCCTCCTCTGCCCTTCAAAAAGCAACCTCTGATGACTGTTGGCTTCCTTTAGTAGCATCTACTGAGAAACCACAAATCCAGAGCATGAAGTGAAGAAGTTTCAAACACATACTATAGATGCAATATTTTGGTGACAAGTGAAGTTGCGTGTTGGCAGAAAACCCTGCAGTTTTGGTAGGGTATTTGAGGATGTGTTCAAGGTTACCCCAATGTTTTATCCAGAAAATATGTTGAAACTGATATGGTTCTACCTTAGGTTTGAGTGTTGAGAACTTCTACCCTGGGCTGCTTGGCTCATGAGGCTCTGTCAGGCAGAGGGAGCAGGTTCTGCAGCTGCCCTTTACATGTAGCTGTCCAGGCTAACAATCTGGTTTTCCTTTTAACAGGTGGGTCCCTTGTTGAATATGATGATTAAGGGCCGGTATGACTAATGCCTGACTACCCAGGTGACTGATGTTGGAGCTGCTTTGTTCACAAGCAATGGAAGATACTGAGCGCTAGTATTGCACGCAGCACTTAACAGACTGATGGGTTTCCTGGCCCATCCCTGCCCCACTACAATAAAGGGGGCTACTGGAACTGCAAAACCGTTAGTACCCCATTCATCCTTCACTCTCACCTAACTGAACCTCCCAAGAAAGAGTCTGCACTTACTGGAAGCTGGATTCATGCTCACTAACTTGTTTTTTTCTCCCTCTACCCTGTTTGCCACAACGAAGAGCATGGCTTCTGCCACTTGGATGTGTTACTACAGGATTTTCAGGCATTTGAAGAGCAGCTTGGATTGCAAGGGGTCATCTTGCTTCATCAGCCTCATGGGGTTTGGACCTCCTGGCTGGGTTTGTGTGTTGGTGCCTGCAGTGGATATAAGATGGGAAATAATAGGTTTCACAGTCCTCTGTTGTTAGAGGACCTGTCCATGCTCAACTCTGGCACCTTTTTGTATAACAGAAATGAACATGAGATGGTCTATGTGTGCTGAGCAACTGGACAAATGATTCAGTTTCTCCAACTTCATAGACATCTGTGCTTTGGACTTAGTACAGGGTAGAGATCAGAGTTAATTCATCTAGTGGGTAAGCACTGAATCCTATGCTCTCCAAATAACAGCTGTGTTGTAGGAGTCTAGATAAACCTCCTTTCTGACAGCTTTCTCTGGGGAGTGAAGGCTTCTCTCCTGCTCTTCTGAAGCTGCAGTGTGGTTAAAAGGGTGTATAGCATTATGAAGGGAGATGCATAAATGCCAGGGCACTGTCCAAGTCTTGAATGATTAAGCCATGTTTTTAAATTAAATAAAATTCCGTAGGGGTGCTGAGCTAGACTGTCCACACAGTGTCAGATGGGTACAGAGCCTCCCTTCTCCCCCACAGGGGTGCTGGCTCCTTGGACTAAGGTGAGAAAGTGCCCTTTTTACTGAACTGCAAGAACTCAAGTGTGTGTGGCTGCGCGCAGGTGCGTATGTTTGTGTGCTGTTGTGTGGCTCCTGTCCATCAGTTAAATCCATGCCAGTGTGTGCTTCCCTTCCTTGTACAGTCATGTGAAAGAGGTCAGGGCTTTCTGTTTAGATGTGGTTAAGTTTATCTTGATCTTTTTTGTGTTCCGGGACTTGACGTGGCAGGCTGGGAAGTGACAAGACCAGGGCACAGGAACCCGACAAAGCCTCTGTTTAAAAGTCCTCAGCAATCGCCAGGAAAAAATAATTTTGGTTTCCTTCTCTTCCATGCAAAAGCCTTAGGCTCACGTGGAGGCTGGCTTTTCATTCCCTGAGGTGTGCTGCACTGCTGTCCCTGGTCTGGGGGGTGGTGCAAAGATCTTGTTTATTTGATGCAGTTGTAATGGGTCCCAAGAGCTAGAGGTGGGAGAAGCTGTTTCATACCCCCTATATCTAATCCCAGAAGATAGTGGGGAATTTGTTCTGTTAGGACTTCCCAGTGTTTTCCCTGTTGTTCTTTAGGGCTTGTTTGGACATGAGATTACGTTAAAGGTATTGAGAACATGCTGCTGAAGAAATGCTTCATCTTTGGCCTCGGGTCCTGTATTTTGCTGGGACAGCTCGTGCACCACTCGCAGTGAGCTTGTTTTGCATAAAGGTGAAAGGCTTCTCAAACAGGAGGTCCCAGGGGTTAGTTTTCTGTCTGCTTCACAGGTCAGAACAAATGAAGTGTAATTGGCAGCTGCAGGTCCTTGTTTAAGAAATATGTTTTGTGTCACTGAGTAGTCTGACTGCCATGTTACTTGTTGCAGACTCTCCAGAGTTGTGGTTAGATCCAAATGAAGGTCACTCAGCTGGATACTTGTCAATGCTCAGCCTTTGAGCAGGTGGGGAAGAGGCTAAGCTGCTGACTCTGGCCAAAAGCAAGGCCTTCCCAGGAGTCCTGGGCATGTGCCCTTGGTAGAAAGATGTTCAAATGAAATCCCATTGCTGTGCTATTTATTCAGCACATGGTGGTCTCCAGTACTACTTGTTAGACATCATCAACTCTTGAAGCTCAGGGTGGGAGCTCATATCCCATGTGGAGAGAGAATGGTACTTACAGAACTTTAGGATCTTTTTTTTTTTCTTTATTTGCCAAAGGTCTAACTTTTAAAGTGTCTGAACAGGTTTTGCTGCACTTGATTTTGTGAAAGCTCATTTACGATGCACTGATGGACTGATTTCCCCACCCCCCCTTTACCTTTTCACCTTGTGCTTTCAATGCCCCTTGCCATGGTATTGGGAAGCTGTGTGTGTTCTCTGCTAGGGGTGTGTGTGCAGGGGGTGGGGCGTGACAAACACACGGTACCTTCTGAAGTGTAGTTCTTAAATACAACCAATGTTGAACAACAGAACTGTGTGGCTTTTATTTTGTGAGTGGCTGTATAAGGAAATGTTCATATAAAGCTACCTTCAGTCAGATCTCTGATAACTCCACTGGTGTTCTTCACTAGTGAAAGCTACAGGTCTCCAGAATTGCTTTCAAAGCAACAATACCAGTTGCATTATTGTGTCTTCACAACTTTCCCCATACTACTTCAGTATGCCTGAAAGGCAATCTGGGAATAAAATGGTGTCCTTCAACCCTTTCAACAAGCATTGGTGGGGAGGAAACAGATTTCCCTCATTGCTGAGCTGAATAGTGTTACCATGCTCTGGTCACTGACAGAATGATGGAGCAAGCTTCACTCTTGGGTTTAGTTTCTAATGTGTAGTAAAATGGGGAAGAGTTCAACAGAGATTAGGAATGTTTGGAGTGGTGGGGGGAGAGAGAGAGAGGCAGCTGTCTGAGCCTGGGGTACCACAATTGGCATTCTCTCCTCATGCCCTGGGGGGACAGGATGAATGTGGGGGGAGTAGGAAAGACAAGTGGATAAAGACTTCTGTGACCATGGGTGTTCACCATCCCTGCTGTGCCTGCTGGGATCATTGTCTCTGAACACACACTTGCTTATGTTCCACTGAACTTAGTGGTCTGTTATGTCTGATCCTGTAGTCTTTCTGTTGTGCACATGCCTCCTGGGTAAAACATGCACGGCTGACACCACAAGGCTCAGAAATACCTCGGATTATGCAGAACAGTAGAAGAAACTGAGGGATAAGAACTGTGTCATTTGAAAACCAGATCAAACTTCCAAGGTTTTTCACTTCTACTTTTCCTCTTTTTCTTTGCTTTTATTACCATAGGTCCTATAATACCTTTCTTCTCTTTTGTTTCCCTGTTCCTTGAAAAGTGGGATTTTTCTAAGAAGTGACCTTTCTCTTAGTCCTTGTAGATAATGGTTGCAGGATCTTTCCTGTGGAAAGAGAAGAGCATGAGTCTGTAGACTGATGCACTCTTTACCCCTTTGGTGACCAGGGTCAGGCTAACCTCAGTGATCATTTGGAGTGGTAAAGCAGGTCTAAGGTGAAACCAGGGCATTAGGATGTTGAGAAAGTATGAGGCATAGCTGCAGTCCAGGGGCAGTCTAACACAGGTGAGGGTGAAGGGGGAGACCCTCAGCATCAATGCAGATCTTGAGGGAACAAGTGGTAGGCCTGGGCCAAGGCTGCTGCTGCTGCTTTTCTTTGTAACAGTTGTTATCGATGAGCAAGCTGACCTTGAGCACAGCCAATTGCTCTTAAAAGTCCTAGGATAGGGATGGTGCACTCAGTCTTGACTGTCTCTTGGCAGGCCTCGGTGTTGATGCACTGTCAATCCATGCTGACGTTCCAGCCTTGGAAGCAGAGCAGCAACTGCAATGGGTGTACTAACTTTGCATGGGTGTTTTTTCAAAGCACTTCTCTCTAAGCCTCCCTTCTGCCACATGTGTGAGGAGCTTCCTTCCACTTTTGGTTTATGGTCTTCATCTTCCGTTTCTGTTTCTGAGATGGCAGCTCTCCCATCCATATCCTAGGAAGTCCTGAAGGTGTCATCTTCCCTGCATGCTTTTCTGCATTGGTGCTGCCTAGAAGGAAGGGGAAAGAGATGTTGTTACTGCAACAAACACATGCAAAGTAAGTTCTAATTACTGCCTCACAAAGTCAAATATTTGTTGCAAGCAGAGGACTAATTGTGGGGGGAGGGAGCGGAAGTCGAGGCTCTTGGAGTGTAAGTGGAACAGATGCCCGGACGCCTTGGGGAAACGCAGCTTTCCTCTACAAATCAGAGCTTTAAATTACAAGGCTTTTACCAACGAGAACAGTTGTGGGAAGTCGTCTGCTCTCATTTGCGTAATGGCTTCTGTCACTGGTGATTAGACACAGGATGAAGGAAAAGAAATTTGACAATTAGGAATGAGCGATCATTAATCAGAATCTTTGTTAGAAGGAAGGAAGGGGGGGAGAATATCCCACAAAGAATGGAGGCAGCCACTAGAGCCGCAGTGAAATAAGTCCATGAGGTGCATAACTCTTGAGTGCTACTGTTGCTCTACAGAGCCCTCTCTGCCTAGGTATGGAGCAGCAGCAAGGGTCTTGGATGGGTTGGGAAGCTTGTGGGGGAAGGCAGCTAGGCAAAAATCTTTCCCGTGCTGTTCAGTGATCCTCAGCTATCTGTTTTGTAAGGGAGAGAACATATCTTGGAGCCCTCTCCCTGCCCAATGAATACCTTGCTCTTTCTTCTCTGTGCCTGGCTGCAAGCTGCCAGCAAAAAGCACAGAAACAACTTTTAAGTTTTTGCAGTCTCCTTTCCCCACACCTTGCATGCAGCCTTGCATTTTCTGGTGCAGAGGAGAGCAGGCATGGGTCTTGACTGGCACATAGAAAGATTAGGATGAGCAATGTGAAAGCAGTTCCAGGCTCTTTTCCTGATAACGCCATTTCCTACAAGAGCAAATTCGAATCTGATGGGCTGCATGACAGGTAAAAAAAAAGGAAGTTGTGACTTCTCTGTGTCTGTCATTTGCTGGCTTAGCTTATCATCCAGCCATATGCAGTCCAGTATATGTGTTTGTTTGGGTTTTGATCAAACTATAGGTACACATGAAATCTGTTAACATGTTTTTTCCTACAACTGTCATTCAAAGTCTTGTCAGGCTACACATTTTGATATAGTTTACATGACGAGGCACAGTCTCTGATTTGATCGACAGCTGTAAGTTGGGAGAAGAGATGGCAGCTGTTTGTGGGGCATACAATGTTTGCTGGTTCATCTCAAGACTTAAGCTTACGGGATTCATTGATTTCAGTGATGCTTCCTGTCTTTGCAAGGCTGGGTCATTCACGTAAGGTGGAGGTCTCTATAAGGGTAATTATTCTTTCTGTGTCTGGAAATCAAAGCAGATACTTCCAAAGGGGAGAACTGAAGCCATGTTGACTCATTCCCAGCTGACTCTGACAAATGACAGCAACTTGGATTTTCAGCTTCTTCCCATGGCTGGTATTGTTCACCACAGGAACTCTAAGGAGAAAACAGTGGATCTCAGGATAGGCTCTAACAGAGCTTCTCATCCAGTGCTCATTATGAGAGAAGTCACAAGAATCATTGATCACATTGCTCGGGTTGGGGAGGTGGGTCAGGCAGTGACTTTTAGCCCTTCTTAATGCTGGAGGAGAGTGCTGCTTCTCATTCGCAACAACATTTGAAACACATGTTTACATTTGGAAGAGTGCATCTCATGTTTTTTGTGGATACTAAGGCAGCTTGTGGTGATGTGTGGTTGCTGTCAGAATTCACCTCACAAACTTGCAGTAAACCCTGACAAAGACCAGACTTTGACACAGCAGGGTATTGTCTTTGCTGTAGGAAATGTCACTCTGCTGGATGGCAGGAGCCACAGGTGTGACTTTCATCTCTGAGTTTCAGTTGTTGGTTTTTGCTGAATAGTCAGGATTTGCCATTGAATGCTTTGACAGGAAGGACCTTTGGATGTGACTTGAAACCCAGTCCCTGAAAGCCAGGAAGGGAGGAGAACGTGTGCTGTCCTGTGTGTGTAGGTAATGTGTGTGATGAGATGTGCTGCGCACTCTGCGATCCATGGGCTGTTAAGCACCACTGGCCTCATGCAGTGAGCTGTGTGAGAGCTCTAGCTGAGCTGAAAGCAGCTAAAGGGGTGAGGTCAAATCATTTGCTTCTGTAAAAGACCAGTCCCTGTGCCCACAGGGAGTGCATGTGGGGTTAGCACAGCATCCAAAGGGGTACATTCTGTGGGAGAGCTTAGTACCATGAGCAATGGACTGATTCTTTTCCAAGTTCCTCTGGTAGGACCTCTGACAGTCTCTCAGAAGCTGCTTCTGTCCATCTGTGTTTTACTGGGGTAAAATGCTTCTGGCAGCAAAGAATTACTGGTGCTGGTGGGCATTTAGGTCAAATGCCACCTATTGGAGGCTGTGGAGCTGGAGGAAATGGGGTGGTAAGTGCTTGCTTGGCATTTGAGGAAAAGCTTCTGGTCTGTCAGCTCGCATGAACTACAGAGGTTTGCAGAGCTGAGGAGTTGTGGGGCCATGTTGCTTTGGCTGTTAGGTCTGACACTGCTTGGCAGGACAGACCTTAGTGCTCTTTGAGCCTGTGTTTGGGGTTGTACAGACCTAGGGTGTGAGCAGGGCTGGGAATCTCCCAAGTGGCATTCAGGGCTCTGAAGGACCCATTCATCTGACAACAGTTCACTCCAAGCACAGCCTAGGGCCTCTTGCTTCCACCTCCTCCGCAGCACAGAGGCAATCCTGTGTCTCCTGCTTTTGCTATTTGTTTATAGCTCTCCCCATCCCATCTGTCTTTCTCTCCTCCTTCCGCTCTTCCTTTTCCCTCCCTTTCCCTCCTCCCCCTCATTCCCTGTAAGCGATTAATCATTTTGACAGGCTCAGCGATGGCCTTTATTTCCTTGAGGCAGCCAAGAAATGTCTGTGAGCACCTTCTCTGACACTCCTCGTGTTTTCTCACCAATCAGATCAGCCACTTCTCTTAGAGTGACACCACCAGAAATGTGGAGAGGGGAGCAGGGGGGGAAACTCCAGCAGAGCCAGCTGGGAAATGGGCAACAGGGCAGCATCCAGTTGGGGTGCCATGTGGACTCCCATTAACTGTGATGAATATGTCATTTCACTATAGCTTGAATGTGTCATACTTTGCTCCCTCTGTCTCTCCAGGCTCCCCTTCAAATCTTTGTTTTGGTGCAAAGGCAGTCAGGAAGAGATCAGGCTGCTCAGAAAAATATCAGCCTCCAGCAGAGTGGCTGGAGGGAAAAGCTGTTGGATAAGAAAGAAGAGCGGGCTGGGATCATCAGGGGGAGAAGAATGGAGATGCTTTTGCAGTTGGATGTGAAAGCCTTCCTGGGAAACTCCCCTTTGTCTTGCTCAGGAAGTTGTCTCAGTGTCTGTCATGGTTTGCCTGGACATAGGTTGTCATGAGGGTGCCTTCCATTCACCATTCACCTGCAGCTCGGGAGCTGTCGGGCCACAATACATGCTGGTGCAAATCCTCTGCTACCTAACTAGAAGGAAAATGGAGTGGATCGGGGTGCATGATGTTCCCAAAAGGATTTTTTTTTAATCTGCTCTAATCAAGCTTTACAGCATCCTCTATCCCCTTGGCATGGAACCAAGGAATGCTGTACTTCTAGAGTTATTAATTTTCCTTTTGGCATGAAAGCAGATATCCTCCACAGTGGGAAGGAGAGGCCCAGGAATAACCATTTTGCCCAGGGTCTCTGGGGATGTCTAAAGATCCTTTGTGCAGAGCAATAGACTGTAACTAACATTTACAAATGTGGAGGAGGTAGTGAAGGAGAGAAAGAAGCTGAAGATGATGCACACAATGTGATGTAAAGATCTTGCATAAGGTGGTGAGGTATCATAAGGCAGCAGACTGGATGTAGTGACCCAAGGGATCTTCTCTAATTTCACGTTCCTATTAAATAAATAAGCCCTGAGTTGAGCCTAGAAGACAGTGAATAGGCTCATTCTGGTTGAAAGTCCCTAGAGTAAGACTGCCCCAACTCTTCAAGTAGGCCAATGAGCTGGGCAAGTTGGAATTAGGTGTCTGTGCTTTGAAGTCGCCACCTCTTTAAGATGTGGCAAGATGGCAGCACAGGGCCAAACCCCCTAGCTCAATGCCTCTGGGAGGAGCAGTCAGGCAGCAAATAGCCCCCCAGCTGACTTCTGGAAGCTCACACCCTTTTAAGAAACATCACTACTTGTTACTCACCATGCGAGCCTGAGTTCTTGCCCTGAGTTCATGTAGAAAGGCATGAGAGTCAGTTTTAGCAACAGGCTGGATGGGTTCAGTGAAGATGCTAAGGGAAAACCACAACCTCACTCCTATGTCTCCCTGTTGTTTGTTTTCTCCTTGTGAAAAGGTTGCCCTTCAGGTACAGACCTAAAAGTCGATACAGCCTAAGTCCAAAGGGAGGGCAATGAACTCATCTGGAGTAAACATCTTTTCCCCTTGTGGGCTGATTGCATCATCCTATCTCTGGAAAGTAGGAAGACTCAAACTAAAGAGGTGTTAACAGGCGCTTCCCAGCAGATGAAAAGGCAGCGTGTACTCCCTCTGACAGACATGCTGCCCCATGTCCTGGGAGTGACCTCTGCCAAGGTCACTGCTGAATTTCTCTAAACTAGCATTTCTCTCGAGGAAATATTGATTTTGTGCTGGTGGTACTAAGCAGTGTTGTTGATCGAGAGGCTGTAAGTGCTTGGCAGAACAGTGGTGGCCCTTCTTGGCAGCTAGGCTCACTGATATGGCCTGCCTTCTGCAGGCTTGTGCTCACGTAACCATGGTGGCTTCCAGGGTAGTGACCACTAATGGCTTCAGTGTCTCTTCTCCACTGTGGGGTAGTTATTTTTGTTCCCTTGTGTTCATTCAAAGATGAGAAATATTCATTAGCAGCAGAAAAAGGCCTGCCACTGGACAGCTCACATCCCGTCCTGTTTCTTCAATATAACGTAAGAAGGCAACATGGAAGAGGTCTTAAACACTGTCTCAGGGCTGGGAGTTTTCAGAGAGAATGTATGAGATCTTCAGAAATTAAGTCCAACCAATGCAGTTAATGTTAGGTATCCTAGAAAGCCTGTTTCAAATTATCAACAGACCTAGTGAGATCTAGGCCTTTTAAGGGTTCCTGACAGTTTTGTGTGCTCAAGGCTTTGAATCATGTAGCACTGCAGTGACAAAATTTGCATCTTTTCCCTCCCAAGCCACAAGCAGCAAGCAGAACATAATGCTGTCTTTCATTCTCCCTTTATGAGGGCAAACCATGGAAAGAGGACCCTGAGAGTATGCAGCAGTGGATTCTCACTGTTTATTTCCTCTGTTATATTCAACCTTGCTTGCCCAGAGAGGTTGTCCTGTCTTCATCCTGAGAAATAGCAACTTGACTGATGAAGGCCCTGAGTAACCTGATCTAATTGTACCAGCTTTAAGCAGGAGATTGAACTGGATGATCTCCTGAGGCCTCATCCAACCCAGATTATTCTATGATTTTGCCCAAGAGAACTCATAACCATATGGGCTGTATTTCATCCCACCCTATAAAACAATTATAGAGACCAGATAACCCAGAACATAGGGGAAGTATCAGATTATTCTGTTTCACTATGTAGAAGCCTTTGTAGAAAGGTGCTGTAGGCTACTTTCTTTGTTCTCCAGGGTTATGAAGAGCTTCCTCACTCAACTTATACTGTGTCTGTCAGGAGAGCTGGACAACAAGGCAGGCTTAGGTTGATAGTAATGGATTGAGAGCTCTTGATCACCACATAGCAAATGCTTGTCACTTGCCCCCACTAAGTGTCCATACCATGCCGTGGAGAGGGTGGGACATTGCAGGGCAAGGGCAGAGTTGTTTGAATGCAGAACCAAAGCAGCGTTGCCACACCAGCGTAATGTTGAGATTTGGCTTGCTACTGCAGAGGTCTTACCACTGCAGCTGAGCTGGAGTCCTCTGCTTGGTACTGTGCTGAACTGGTTAAATAAATGAGCTCACAGGGGGTTATTGGTGTTGCTGTATAGATGCATCTGTTGCCTGTCCTCTCCTGGAAGACTGTGGCCTGGTTCCATGAGTACCATTGTGGCTCTGAGCCACCTGGAGTTAAGGGGACCTCTGGCTTCAGGCAGGGGCTGACCTTCTGGCCAGGGTGCTATGTGCTGTGATGAGGTGACAAGGTGACTTGCTTAGTTGCAAATGGGAACGTGTTGCAATCGGCAGCTGTGATCCCCACTGTGGTTAAGCTGGACTAGGCCCAGTTTGAGGCTGAACAAGAGCTCACCCCCACATTCAGGGGTTCAGGATCCAATTTCAGGATGGGTCTGTACTGCATGCTGCACTGTTGCTGTCCCTATGGATTTCTGCAGCTTTAGGTTCTGGTGCTAAGCATCCTTGTAGTGGCTTGGGTCATGCCCTGTCTCATGAAAAATCTGAGATATCCTTGGTTATTGGCAAGCATCTCCATGTTGTGCAGCTGTTCCAGACTTAAGAGCAGCACCCAGTACTTAATGGGAAAGCTGGAGTATGAAGATAACTTTGCATATTCCTTTAGGTGACAGAGGTGCTTGCACCCCTGGGGACTTCAGAATTGGACCTTGAGTTGATTAGGTTTAAGAATCTCCCATTTTGAGGTGCTGTGGCCAGTGGAGACATCTGTGTCTGGGCTCTGTCTGTCTGGGCTGCTCTGAACGTTATGGATGTGTTGCTGCTGTCTTTGCGGAGTGGATGAAAGTGTTTGTGGTAAAATGTAATCAAGTGGAAAATTGCAGTGCATATAAACACATATGGCACTCAATGACTGGGCATTAGGCACAGTGACTGCAGGCAAAAAAAAAATTATCTGTAAACGTTTCGCAGCAAGTTTCAAAATCTTAAAGAACAATAAGATATTAGCAATTTAATGGGGTGATTCAGCGAGGCAGCGATCCTTGGGTTGGAAGAACGAGGATGCATGCAGCTGCAGTGACGGGAGCGGTTGGGATTACCCAGCCAAGCTCAACAAGCCCTGTCTCCCAGCACAAGACAGCTGCCAAAGGCTTCCTTCACATGGCAAGGTAGCCGTGCTTGGAGAGGAGAGAGCCAGGAGGTGGCCTGTGAACCTTACCAGTGCCACCTTCCAGCCTTCTCCAAGAGCCTGCTGTTTACAGCAGCATTTGGAAGAGGTTGTGTGCAGTTAATGAGGCAGAACTGATGGGCTAGGTGGATCAGGCCTGGCTCAGGTTGGGAGCCGCAGAGGCACTGCGGGTTAACGGCTGTCTTGGCCTCCCAGAAAGGGAGAGCTGGGTCCTGTTCACCTCCTGTGCCTCCAGGCTCCATCTGCTTATGCTGCCTGGGTTAGCACCTTCCCAGCTATTGCGGAGCCTGCAGCAGTCCAAATCCTTTCTGGGGGCAACTATTTTGCACCCTGCCAAGGAGCTCTGTCATCTACTGCAACTGCACTTGAAACTTGGAACTGGAACTTTCACATTTAACATCATCTAACACTGGCCGAGCTAGTTGTCCATCTTAAAACCTCTCATTTCAATCCTGTTGCTTAGAGGGGATGAGGGCATGTCAGGCCAGCATATGAATGTGATTTTTGCGGAGTGACAGGAGTACCAAGAAGGTGTTTTTCTTCTCTTGCCGTATGCTGACTTCCCTTTTTCTGACATGAAGAAGGTTACTTGGGAGTGGGAAGAGAAATACACCTTGCCAGCGTCAGCTGGCTGCACCTTTCTCAAAGGACACAGGAAAGTAGCTTGACTACTTGGAGCAATATAGCTTTGGTGGCTCTAGTGACTGCCCTGAGGACCTAGATCTGATAGCCAAACTTGCTCAGCAGCTGATGAGGGAAGAGCTTCTGAAGGAATGAAGAGAGCACCAAATGGGAAACCCAAAGGGTACTGTCAGCTTAGTCCAGCAAAGCCTGTCTGATTCTAGTCCTGTCTGGGGACAAATCTTCCCGAACTAACCAGTGACAGTAAGAACTGCCCAAATGAAATAAAAATAAACAAAATCAGTGTTTCTAGGCTGTAACTGCCTGCTCTCCAGGAATGTGAGGAACATAGTGGAGCCCTAAACTGATGTGAGTACAGCAGTAGATTCTCTTCATCTCTCTGCATAAAGACCTTTCATTTTCATGCTAGTTCATACACAACCATGAGAACAAGCCTTTTCTTGGACCTGATACGGGCAACTGTGATCAAAGTGCCTGGATCATTAGCAAAGTGTAACTTCAGTGATATTACATGCAGGCCTGTATTGATGTCCTTTGCTTCATCTGACAAACTGCCTAAGGCTGGACTTCAGTAAGACAATATATCTGCCACACCTGTGTATTCAAATCTGAATAGAATTGGTGGGAATAATGGTGAGAGAAACTTTTAATGAATTGCTATTATATAATGTTTGTTTTCATTACATGTTTTTATACATTTAAGAAATTTCTGCTTTTAATCTTACCTCCTTAAATGTGGTATATCAGAAAGAAAATTTCTATTTCTTGCCTTGTGTCACCTGCTGGTTTAGGCACTCACGGTATTTACATATATAAGCATTCTTGCTCTTGCTGATACCATAGGGAACTAATTGTCCTACCGATGAGATGTGCTGCTATTGAGTACAGATACATTTACCTACAGATTTTCCTTGTCTTTATAACCCTCAGATGAAGCCACCCCTCAAAGGACTGCCCAGGAAACCCACAAACTATTCTGCTGTGATCAAATTCAAATGTGAACTATTTCTCGAGACTTGCTGCTTTTAAAGGGCTCTGCATTTTCTTGAACTAACTCCCTACCTATTCCACTCTCTGCTTTGCTACATATGGACTGTAACTTGTTGCCAGTATTTCCATGCTGCTGCAGCACTAAACCCAGGGGGGTTGAGCCTGCCTTCTTCACATGAAAAAAAGGATTAATAATCCTTGCCCTTTGCCTGCTTGATCCCATGAGTCTGAACATGGGTCTGGAGATAGAGGTCTCTTAGACCATGTACCCAGAGCAAGTGTCTTTACCTACCTACCTCAGCTCTCCCTGTCAAGAGGGACAGGGAAATACCAGAGAATCTCCAATGGAAAGTGAAGAGCTACAAAGGTGATTAAAGGATTGGAACATCTCTCTTATGAGGAAAGGCTGAGAGCCCTGGGGTGGTTTAGCCTGGAAAAGAGAAGACTGACAGAGGATCTTATTAATGTTTACAAATATCTGAAGGGTGGCTGTTAAGTAGGAAGGGGCTAGTCTCTTTTCAGGGGTGTCCTGTCATAGGGTGAGACGTAATGGACACAAACTGGAACACAGGACGTTCTGCCTCAACACGAGAAAAAACTTATTTACTCCGAGGTTGACAGAGCCTGGAACAGGCTGCCCAGAGAGGATGTGGAGTCTCCTTCTCTAAAGACTTTCAAGACCCACCTGGATCTGTTCCTGTGTAGCATGCCTTAGCTGATCCTGCAGGGGTGTTGGACTCGATCTCCAGAGGTCCCTTCCAACCCCTACCATTCTATGATTCAAGTTCCCTGGATTTTGAATACATGAGAGGTAACTTCATCCATCCTGCCCTAGAACTGGAGTCAGATCACTGGTAGGCAAGAAGCCTCCAGGTGAAGGGAGCAGAGCTGTGGCCTGAGCTTGAGGGGATTCAGAGGGAAATGGAAGTAAATGTGTGATGTCTGGATTTTCTTGGAGGTGTTTATTATGGTGTGTTTGTCTGAGGCCTACGTTGGCTTACCTGGAAGTCTGGAGTGTCTAGCATCATAGGGAGCTTCTGCGTATGCTCTCAGTCATGGCATTGCCCTTCAGCATGAGTGAATGAACAACAGGTTGAAGTAGGGCCCTGCATTCATGAACTTATGTGTACCATTTTCCTTGTGGAGCTGCTGGGAAAATATTGGGAGATTTAGATTAGTTGGGAGAACCTTTGCTGAGAGCTCATGAGGGTAACTAATAGTTGGGGGGACTTTATGGTACACCGTGGACAACTGATATCTGCCTCTGGGCCTGAAGTGCAAGTAGGTCCTACTTGTATTGACAGCTGCTTCTGTGCCCAGTGGGGGACAGTTGCTGTCACCCTACTGAAGGTGCTCTGGCGGTCTTCCTTCTGCCTTATCACTAGAGGAGGAGAGAAAGTCCATGAGCAATTGTGTGAGAGACTTCTTAGACAGCTGGTGAACCAGAAGACTGCTCCCTTTGAGTAGGTACAGTCATCTCCCCTGCTCCTGTGGCTCAAGTGCTCTTCTGGGACAGGCAACTGGTGGCGCTTTTTATGCGGGTCAAGAACCGAAAAGCACTCCACTTGCTTGCTGTTAACAGGTGGTTTGATGCTCAGATAGGCAAGCTAGAAATGGTAGGGTTGATAGGGTGCATGTGCTGGTTGTCCCTGTGACAGATTAGGAAGCCCTCTGAGACACTGTCCCATTGTCCCCACCCACAAGGAGGATATGGTACTGGGGGGCAGGTCTGTCTGTCACACCTGAAAGAGCTGTACAGCTCAAGCACAGCCATGGAGAGGTTTTAAGTTGAGAAGCAGCTGTTCAGTCACTCAGTGTAAGCTTGTGGGTAACTGAGGGAATTCTCCTGGTTTCTTTTGTCTAAACCCTTCCTTCCCAAAGGGCCTCCTGTCAGGGTTTGAAGGCATTGGGACAGAAAATCTACCGATATTCTGACGAATTTTCTCCAGAGGTGAAAAGCCCCTATCACTTCATATAAAAACAGTTTTTTGACTGGATTTTTTTCCTGGGTTTGCTCTAGGTTCTTCCCTTTCTCTGTAATCATCAGGAACCCGTGTGGAAATGGCACACTCCTGCAGCCCCCAGTACTCAAGTTGCCTTTGACCTCTGGGTGCCACTCCACCTGTTGGGCCGATTTTGGTTTATCTGGCCTGCTGCTGCCTTTGCTGAATGGCAGACAGACTTTGCTGGTCAGCCTGGCCCAGTGTGCAGGAGGATTTTCTATCAGGGTCACTGCTGCCTTTAGCCCTGCCTGCAGCCTCTGGTGCTGCGATGATGACCTGCCTTTCCCAAAGAAGCTCTCCAGCTTTGCAAGGGTCACTTCACTCCTCAGGAACAGCTGTGATGAGCTGTCTCCCCTGGTGCAGCTGGCCAAGGCACTTGTGTCAATGCTGGCAGTTTCTGTACAGCTGTCAGACCCTCTCGCTCCTTCCCAAGAAGGGCAGAGCTGCTGCTAGTGCCATATTGCTTCCTGCATCTGAGAGGCTGGACTGCTGTTGCTTTTTATTAGATATTGCCCTGGGAAGGCACCATCAAATACTGGTCTTGCGCCCTGGACACAACCAGACAGTCACTGCTCAGCAGTTTCCATGCACTGGGAGAAACCTATTTACCTGACACTGGCTGTGTCTGCAAGTGCCCAGGTGCACTGGAACAGCAAAACAGCAGAGGTGCATGGGCAAATTCCCACAGCATGGGAATTAGAATGAAAGATGGTGGCTCTGGTGGGACATGAAAGCCCCAGGATCTGACAGCTCAGGTCATGGCATTGCTTTTCAAGGGCTTAAAGGCAGCCAAATAATTGGAGAGTGAAGGAGAAAATGCAGAGTCCTCATGTGGGTCCAAGAGTGGAGAGCTCAGACCCAAAAGGGCTGAGCTTTGAAGTGTCTGGGCTGTGATAAGGTTTGGGGACACCAATGTTGATGTAGAGAGAGATGTCTGAGGTAAAACAGAGAGGGAGAGCAAAAACAACAACAAAAAACCCTCTTAAGAGGAAGGCGCAGACAGACAAACCTACCACCCTCCCACGTGAAAAGACGGCAAGAGAAGGGATCGGGCCTTGCAGCTGTAGGGTTGTGTGGCTATAGGGGAGGTGTCTGTGTGGGCACAGCCGCAGGTGATCCGTCGGGGAAGGAGCTGGCAGTCCCCGACCCGAGCTGCCGTGTGCTGCTGCGGTCTGGCCACAGCGTGGAGCCCGCGGTCCGTGCGGAGCTCCGCGGGGGACGGGGCTGCCGGGAGGCCCTGGATGGGGGATGCTCTCGGCATGCAGAGATGACCTAAGCTATCAGGAAGGTCAAAAACCTAATTCTGGACTGAGGTCTCACAGGTCCAGCTTTCCCATGAAAATCCTCTCCCCTGGCACAGAGTCCTGACATTTCAGAGGCACTGGGCATGAAGCTGAAGCCAGTTTCAGCCTCAGTTTTTGAACCCAGATGCTGCACCTGGCTTGGGCTTGCCTCTTCTAGACCATACATATGTGTGCTGGGGATGTACATGAGAACAGATATCTAAACCCGAACGCTGGAGTTGCAGGATGGATGCTGACTGCTGTGCTAGGTGCTGTACAACTACAAGCCTATGATGCAAACTGTATTTTTATTGTGCCATGTATGTTGTTCTAGACCAACAAAATCCTGCTGAGGTTTATGTGTGCTCTAGTTACACTGTTGGGAGAAGACCTTGTGTGTGCAAGAGCTAATGTCAGCTACTGACATTTCCCTTAGTGTTTTGTTCTGGGTTGGGGAGAGGGGTGGTGTTTGTTTTGTTTTGTTTGTTTTGGTTCCTTTTTTCCCACTACCATAAAAAGTTCTCTCCTCTTTAATCTTCTTCTTTAGCAGGTAAATCAAGTCTAGGTCTGTTTTCCATGCCTCATGTGTCTTTGCTTCTTTGCACCATTGGCCGCTTTACAATATTTCCCAGCACTAGAAATAACACTGAAATGTACTACAGGCTTGGAAGAGGCTTTCAGGACCTTACTGTACTCCACCAAACAGCCCCGGCAGCCTGTGGACAAGTTGGGCTCAGCTGTGATATCAGCCTATCCAGAGGGAAGGAGGATGGACCTGTGATGCCCCTTCCACAGGAGAGGTGATGCTCTGGCTCCTGTGAGCACTCTCTCTGGTGCCGGGGGTTCTTGTTCTTCACCCTCTTTTCCACCATCACCAGGGTTGGGACTGGGACCTGCCCGATGTCTTCCTTGGGGCCCTTCTGAGTGTTCCCTGCCCCTCTTCCCCCGGTCCAGACCCAAACCAGCGTCCCCCTTGCCCTTCCTTCTGGCAGGAGAAGGAGCAAACCCGTCTCTCCGCAGGGCAGGGTGCAGGAGAGACCGCTGCGGGGGCCGGTGCGGAGTTCGGGCGGCTGCAATGTGCGGACTGGACCCACGAGGGCAGCAAAACACTGCGGGAGAAGCGGGGTCTCCGCCGAGGTGGCCGCGGGCTGGTGACAAAAGGGACCCCGACTTGGGGCTCTTTACAGGCTGGGCGAGGGGCTTCCAGGGTTTCTGCCTGAGAGGCTCAGAAGATGCTGCGGGAGAGGTCAGGCACACTGCCTGCCTCGGGAAGGACCCATCTCCGTCCCCTCCTGGGACCAGGACTCACCCCAGGCTTTCCCAGGGTCTGTTTTGCACGACTGAAACTTAGGACGATTAGGAATGGGGCTGTGTCCCAGCAGGACCTGATGCCAAGGGGATGGAGCTGTCAGACTAGCATCACACTGGTGTGCCTTTGCCATGGCACCTGTTGAAGCATTTCTGGGTCTGCCTTATGCTTGGCCATCAGCCCTTCTCAGAGCAGGTCTGTCCTGGGAAACATACTGGGAGGGGGTCTGTTTTGCTTGTTTTCTCTGAATTTGCATGCCTGGACACTGCACATGGCTTTCACAACTCTCACCAAGCGTTGTCTATGTTTCTTGTGTCTCAGAGAAGTTTGAATGCTCTCTTCAGTGCACCTAAGGTGGAAAGCATCCTGCCTCTAGCCAGGTGGTGGTCAGTGGCTGAGCTCATGCCTTCCTTTACTCCCAGCAGAAGCAAAGCCCCTCAAGGAGAAATGAGAGGGAGTCAAGAATCTGTTGAACTCCCTTGTAGAGCCATAGAGCTCTGGTTCCTGAGACTAGGGGGTGACAGTGGCTAAGGAGAGTTCTGACGGAGACTGCAAATACAAAGCTCTGAATAAAGCAAGTGCTGTGAAGAGCTCATCCCCTTTTCCCTGATAGTTATGTAGCTATCATCCCATATAAGCTTGGGCCCAGAGGATGCTCTCCATCACGCATTGAGATGAGCAGCAGAGGACAGTGAGGGCTGCTTGCTTTTCCTTCATGGGGGAGATGTAGAAGGAAGGTGCCACAGCACGTTGTGCAGAGGAGGCATTTGTTACCACAAAGCAGGATACAGCAGCTGCAGCGAGTAACTCAGAGATCTAGACACCACAGTCAGCCACTTCCATCCCAGACCTTGGCTCACCAGGGCTGTGCTCCCAGCCTGGGTCTACAGCCCCCATCCTTCCCCTCCTTTCCAATCCTCTTGTACTGTTTCTTGGCAAGGGTGCTGGCTTCTAGCCCCTGCACCTCATGTGCCCTATTGATAGCTGGTAATTTATGTAAATCTCCTAATATATGGATTCTGGGATCAGGACAGAGGGTTTGTGTGTGAGATGAGATTAATATGTTTGCAGATTCTCTCTGCAAAGAGAGGGAGAGAAGCAACCAGAGCCAGAATGTTCACCCTAGGTCTCTATTAGCACCTCTGTGTGCACCAGCTGTGTCCGGTCTCTGCCTCCCCATGGTTGGCAGGGATGGGGACTCTCCCTGCTTTGGCCACCCTGGTCACCCACAGCCAGCCTTGCTGGCCAGCTGCCCCAGAGAGAGGCCAGTTCTGGGAGGCTACGAAGCAGCTGGTAGCAGTTTCCATCTGCCTACCCCCCAAAGTTTTAGCATCTCCGGAAGGTGGCCGGGCTGAGCTGCGATGGAGGCTGCTGCCTATACAGGGTCGGGTGGCCCCCTGGAAGTGCTGCAAAACTGCAGCTAAGCTTTATTCTCTCTGTGATAGTTCAGGACAGCAGAGGATGTTTGTATCCTCTGGCCTCTTGGTGCAGCTGGGGCTCAGGCTCTCCTGGTCCAGGTCAAAATCAGGGATAGGGTGGTGTAAGGAGGAGGGTACAGGCTGTGGAGGGTGGTAGGGCACACGGGCTTGGACAAGGGGAATATGTTGAACCCAGTGCCTGTCTTGGTGCCCACTCCCAGGGCTGATGTGAAAGGCCAAGCCTGAAAGATGGGCAGGGGGATGGCACGTGCCACTGTCCTGTTCCTCTTGGGAACTGCAGTCCCTGGAGTGGGAAGTGCTACATCTACACTCAGCCCTTCCTGAGGCTGCATGCCTTATCATGCATATCTCCTGGCCTGGCACCTGCGCTTGTCTGCCTGGGCTTGGCAAGGTGCTGTGCCGGTGGGTTGGATGGGGAGGCAGAACCCACTGAGGCACACTGGGGCCAAGCAGAGCTGGGGAACAGGCAGTGGTGAAGGGAGCTGCCCTCTGATTCAGATGTTCCTGAGGAGTTCCTGCTCCACACCTGACATTTAGAAACCAGGAATCCTGCTGATGGATAGGATTTGATGTGGTGCAGTATATTTCACACTGTGTCATTTTTCCTGGTGCTGCCTCGTGTGAAATGTCAGCTGTCCAAGAGCTTTTCTGATCGCTCTTTGAAGTACTGGTTTCTGATAAACTGAGGAGAAGGATGCTTTTTCACCACCCTGGTCAGGGACCAGGAGTGGCAAAAACTTTTCTTCTCTCTGCACAGGGTCCCTTGATAGGACCTACCAGCTCAACCCCTATGTACTGAGGGGTGTGTGGGGGGGTGGTGGTCCTGCTGCCCTCCCTTCCCCTGCTCCTTTTTGGGACAGTGCAAACCCCTTTCTTCCACCCCACCTCTCTCTGACAGCACCCTGTCTCATGCTCCCGCTCCCTGCTTGTGTCTGGATTTGCTCCCAACAGTCTTTTTAGCCTTTGGAGGAATATTTTTAACAGTCCTGGGGTAGCTGCTGTTGACAAAGGAAATCTATTGTGTTTTATGTGCCTGGAAAATGAATTTCCATGTCAGAAGAGGAGAGCAATTACCACAAGCAAGAGAGATCAAATTGGGTCTTTAAAAAGAAAATAAAGTTCAGATCTTATCTGATTAATGAGATTTCTTCCAAACCTTAACAAATCTTAATTACAGTGACTCTGCTGGAAGGGATGAGGTAAAACTAGGATTGGGGGCTATCTAAACAGAACTGCTCTCTTCCGAGCTAGAGTACATCCCTGCATGAAAGCAGCAGGGACGGCCATTGAGTGCAGAAAGCTGCTCAGCTGGAAATCAGCAAGGCAGGATTCTCCATGGAGCCTGAGCAGCTCCTTCCCCAAAGGCTCATGGTGCTGGGGAGAGCCTTACCAGCCCTGACCAGCAGCCAGCCCTCTACCTTGCTCTCTCCTGGATCCTGGCATCATTTTTGCTTCAGATCCCTCCTTGCTGCTCCGAATTTTTCACCTTTTTATTTATTTTTTTTTTTTCCTGTTATAATTGTTAAGTTGTCAAGGTTTTTCACTCTCATTTTCCTGTTTTGTTTTGGCTTGTGGTTTTGTGGTTTTTTTTTTTTTAAATTAAGCCTCCTGTTTAAAATAAGCTGAAGGATGCAAAGTTGTTTATTCAGTTTAAACTCACAAAACATTTTCTGATTATTTTATTGGATTGCCTGTGTAACACGAGCCATAGATTGTCCCTCTGTTACCCCTTTATTGAACACAGTAACTTTCTTCCTGAAAGAATAAGAGTCTTGAACCAAAGATGTTGAGAAAGGGAGACTCGAGCACTTCCCGTAACAGCCTGCTCTAATGGCTAATCATCCTGACTTCCTCCGACAAAGTAAAACAGAATTAAAATTAAAAAAAAAAAATAAAAATCCAGTATTTTATTTTTAATTGGGACTTGTCTGGCTTCAGCATTTATCCATTGGCTCTTGTTACAGCTTTCGCTGGCTGATTAGAATTTTTTAGTACCTGGTGTTTCTTCACTAGGAAGAAATTTTTATGCAGAAAGCAAGTCACCTCTTGATCTTATTAATAAACTAAACAAATGGCTCCCTTCAAATTCTTGGTGTAATATGTTTTTCCCCCAGTTTTCAGTAACGTTTGGGGCTCTTCAGTCCTGTCACCAGAAAATAAGCTGAGAGGGAAAGAGGAAAAAACAGAAATAAGTGCAAACCCCTGGAAAATCAGACAGCCAAACCCTCCCTCCCCTTTGTCTGTATGAGTACATTGTTTTCCTTCCCATTGTCTTTGGGAAAAAATATTGGGAAAATATCACTCCTCTAAAATATGTTTTTCCAATCTCTGTATCATTTCAGATTAATTATTAGCAGCTATTACTAGAGATGGAACCAGCTGTCAGCATTTGAGTGAAGGGTAAAAATGATAACAAATCTGTGTATTTAAGCACATGTAGATTTTCAGGGTGCTGGTGGGAATTACAGGATGGGTTGCAGAGTGCCCGAGCATCCCTTCTCTGCGCTCCATCGCAGAGCCCGGCTGAGGCGGCGAGCAAATGGGTCCCGATGGGAGTTTGTTCTCTGGTCAGCTCTGGGAATGAGGCAGCCCGAGAAGCTGAAGTCGTGTAAGGGAGCCTGTCACAGCAGGATCTGAAGAGGAGGAAAATAAAGCAGGTACCAATGATACACACCCGTCCTCTAAAAACTTTCTGCCATTGGACTCCTAGGATTTGTTCCTAGCATTTCCAGCCTAAACTGTCAGGCACAAATTTTGCTTGTATCCTTCATTTATTCACCAAAATTTCACCCTCTCTTCCCAGTCCTGCAAAGTTTTAAAATGTGTGAATACTTTAAATTATTTTTGCCTCATTTCCACTGTCTGATATGATTCTCATCTGCCTGTCTTGTTTGTCTGATTTATGAAGGTTTGGGTTTTTTAGGCATTGCCTCCATTTTTACTAAGGGAGATAAATTTCTTATTATAAATTTTGTTATTTGACTGCCAGCTTTCTCCTCAAGGCCCTGATTTGGTGAAGCCCTGCTGCAGTTATACCAGTTTAGGCATGTGCTTAAATCTGCTCAGAAGAAACGGTCTTGGGCACAGAGTTAAAATGAAATCTTTTCCTAAATAGAGAGTCAAATATTCAGCAAATATCCTTACTTGCTCTGCTTCTAGTTGCAATTACATTTGCAACCTTTAATTTCTTTCAGGACACTGGGTGAGGAACAACTAGAACTACATTTAGAGAGAACTGTTGTTTTCCTGTCATTTCTTTACACTTTGCAATTAAAGCTGCTTTTTGCACTTAAAAAATGGACACCTCTTCCCTAGATTAACAACTTTAACTGTTAAAAAAATCAAAGAGCAATCCCTCAAACTAGCAAGATTATAAAAATAACATATTTGGGATTCTTGTACTGGCTTTCTGCTTTAAGGGGGTGCATGCATCGCATTTTCGAGTCATTCTCTGCATTGTCCAATGTTAGAAAGTTACTTTTTAATTGCAGGCTGAATTCCCGATCCAAACGTGTGCCCTTTTTTTTTTCCTGTGCCTTGTTCTTCCCCAGAGTCTGCATATTATTTTAGCTGGAAGGATCTCATTTCTGCCTGTGATTCTGCTCTCCTAAGGCAATGAATGCCATTGGGTTAGGAGCAGGCAACTAGGCACTGAAGCTCACTAAACCGGTGTGAATCTACAAGCAGAGCCTGGCTTGACCATGCCGACTCTTCAAAAATCATGGGCTTGATCCCTATTCACCTTTCACAGTTACAAAACTGGCTTAAAAATCACCATGTTAAAAAAAAAAAAAAAAGGAATTAGCAAGTGGCTTCTTTTCTGATGCCATTGTGTCGTGGAACAGCAGGCCAGCTTTCAAGCTTTTTGCTGCATCCACAACAAACAGTTATTTCTTAAGAAAAAGGATTAAAAAAGTCTGCTCAGAGCTTTGCATATAATCCTATGACTCCAGGACCCAAGGCTTTGAGTAATATCAAAATCGAAATAAATTCTCCCTGTGAGAATCATATGAATCTGCCAAATTAGTTCACAGGGGTAAACAAACAGCCAAATATTAGTATTCCACACTAAGAGCTAAATCCTATAAGTGGGGCCAGGGTTGCACATGGATTATCCTTTTATAGTTCAGGCATGGATTTACCAAGGGGATTATAGGCCTTCCCCTCCCCACCCTCCCTTCCTCCCCTCCACCCCTGGTGTTGCCCAGTGCTGCACACTCCCACCACACTGCACAGTGCCTCCCACACCGTGACACCCCTCCTCAGGCACGGGACTGCATCTGCCTCCTGCCTCTCTGTCCTGAGCACCCTGGGAGCTGAGGCAAATGGTCACCCCTGTGTTCAAGATGACAAAAGGAGAACTGGTAGTGATGCAGAGGTTGGCCGGTTCCAAGCCCTGAATGGGTGCAGCATCCTTGGGGGATGGGGGATTAGCCCCCAGATGTCCCAACCTCCTTTCTTTCGGCTGCTATTTTGCATTGCCTGACGCTGTTTCCTGAACGGGGATAATGACAATTTGAGCTGACACCCTGCTTCAGTTTTCCTTCCCTACTGGTTTGATATTGCAGTCCTGATGGCTTGTCACTCCTAATATCCTGCACACTTCCACTGAGTCCCTCAGAGTGTCGGAAGGCTTTGATTGCACCCTGAGTACTGCGATGGTGCCAAGGTGCCACATACTTATAGGTCTGATGGACTTGTTTGCTCCTTAATTCTCTTTCCCCACTCTGTGCACATATATCTATATCTGCATGTGCACACACAATCACGCACACGCTTTTTATTATCAAAATAAACATAGCTATTTCTAACTGGATTTTTGCTGCTCTTTTCAGGCAGAAAAAATTCTGCAACATCATTTGCTTGCTCTGATCCTGTTATTTCTGTATTTTTATAGATTATTACTATTATATAAAAGTGCCCAGTGCTTTACAAGACACAAAATACAGATAATCTCTGTTGTGAAGAGTGTGCAATCTAAACAGAACAGACAATGTAGACAGGGCTCCCTGAGAAGCACAGAGGAATGAAGATTAGTCTTGTTTTGTTTTTATAAATATATCGCTAACATTATTGGACAAGAAATAGAGAGGTTTTCTTCTTCTTCTCCCTCCATCCTTCCATTTAATAATACTTCCCTCTCATTCATGTGATGGGGTTATGATACAATGTGAAATAAAGCCTGGTTTAGGCTGCTGGCCCCGATTCAACAGCCCTGAATCCCATGCTTGCTCCTGAGCGCTCACGTGCTTAAGATTTCTCTGGATTGGTGCCTTAGATCATGCAGTCTATTGACAGCTACCCTTTCGCTTACAAATGAAACCGTCCCTAAATCAATAAGAAAAAAACCTTATTCTCCTCACCTGCTTAATGCCACGGCTGTGGGTTGTTGTAAGATTTGTGAACAAGCTGATGTCTACAGAGAAAGCAGTAAGAAAAAGAACACCTTCCCTGCCAAAGGGAGTGGGTGTTCTGTGTTTACATACAAATCACCTTCTGGGGCTTTTGTTGGTTTGCTCTAGAAATTTGCCATGTGGATTGACAGGCAGGGGCTATTGTCTGGTGTACTTTGGATGATGCAAAGCCCCATTGCTTTAAAGGGACACCGACCACAGTTTTCAGAAAGGCTCATTTTGGAAAGAATTTGCATTTGAGTAATGAGCATTTCTCAATTCACTATTAAGATTCCTTTGTTGTTGTTGTTATTCTCGTTAGAAAAGGTCATTTCTTGCCTTCTTCCTCCATACCTGTATTTACCTCCCATCCTAGCGGGTTTAAGGATTTTGGGGTTGCAGGGGCAAAAGGATTCCATGATACAGAGGAAACTGCATACATGGTCCTGTACAAAGACAGTGGGTCTGTCTAAAAGGGATTATGGTCGGTGTCCAACCAAATCAGATGCAGGTCCCCCAGAGTGAAAGAATTTTCTGGCTACAGGGGGTTCACCTGGCAATTTACTAACATAGATTTAATGGAATTTGTTTGCTATGTGATGCAGGCCCAAGTCACTGGACATGTCCTATAGCTCAGGTTCCTAGCTGGAAGATAGAGATGCCTTGTGAAGTTAGGGAAGTTCCAGTGTGCAGAAGAAAAGCAAATACCAATTGAGAAGCTTTGCACGTGTTTCTCATCTCTGCATACTTAATTGCTCAGACTTCACTGCCTTCATTGTCCTGGATAGAGTGTGTGGAGAGACATTGCCCTTGGACATCAGTCACAGAGGTCTGGAGAAGAGGGCTGGCTGGGGAAGTTGCTCAGGGAGCCCCCACAGGTATCCCTAGGTCGGAGGAGGGCACTTTAGGAAGGTACACTGGAAAATGCAGAGATGAAGCTGGGATGTTCCCCTTTGATCACCCCTTTCCATTTTCTCTGGAGGCAGTACAGCCTGGAAAGATGCAAGTGTGGCAACGCAGGAGATCTCAGCCAGAGCAGGATCTGGGAAAGGTGACCTTTCATTCATAGGTGGGCACCTGCCAATTCACATATGCAGGCATTGTCAAGACAGGTGTGCTCCAAACCCTCTTGAAGGTGGCTTGTGATGCTCAATGAAAGCCTTGGTGCCAGTGCTCCAGCCATGCTATGCAAAGCCTCTGGCTTGTCCATGCCTTGCACACTGCTTGGCTCAACAGCAGGCCTGGGATGTACTATTTCTGCTGATGGAGTGGGAAAAAAATGTGTGAGATTTCCTTCCAAGTCAAGATTTGGGGTTTCTCTAATGACCCTCCCCCAGCACAACACAAGGAGGACCCCCAGCACTGTCTGGGAAGGTGTGAAAGCTGGACAGAGCTGTGACTCTGCAGCTGGCTTGCAGGGTGGCCTTGGACCGGTCACTAACCCCTCTCTGTGCCCTCTGCTCTTTCCCTTTTGTTGCCTGCCCTGTTGGTCAGCATTTTGGGGCAAGCAAGTCCTCTCCTTTGGCCATTCACAGTGCCTGGTTGCTACTGAAACAACTAGCGGCACATCTGCAGCACAAGGTCCCCTCCCTCCTCCAACCACAGTGGCAGCAGGTCACATTGCTGGCATACCACGGCCGTGATTCAAACCCTAGTGATGACCCACATTTGCTTCTGTACCCAAGTCGTGTGTCCTGCATCAGACCAGACACTTTGATAGGAGTTTTTGGCTACTGCCCTGGCAAATTACATCTCAGAGCCTGTTGGTCTGATGCTGAAATCTGGGACCTTCTCCCTGGAGGGTGTCTAAACTGTCCCAGATAACTGGGCTGCCTGTTGTTTTCACCCATGCACAGTTTCATTTCCAGCACATTCTTCTTCTGAAACTGATACACCAGTTTTAATTAGTTAGGTTTTCTCTTTCTATCTAGAGGAGCCTCTTGCCTTCAAAGACCAACTTTCAAACATTAACTCTTCTAAATGCTTCCCCCTACATGTGAACCCCTCCCATCCTACCTTGTAAATTATGTTCAATCCTTTACTTTTAGCAGGCAAATACTTAGTGTGATAAATTCAGGTTAGTGTCTCCTTAAGTGTATGTATGTGTGTGCGTATCTGTGTGTGTGTGTAAAGAAGGAGCAAAATAAAGTTGTATAGAGGCATAAATTACTGCTCCAGCAACATAAATTGCCAAGGGAAAACTTCATTTTTGGACTTTTCTTTCAACTAAATGAGATAATTAATGTAAGAGGAAAAAAAATGAGGGAGACCTTCCCCCTCCCTGAAGCCCTTTGCCTTGATGTTTGGCTATGAAACTTTAAGGTTGCTGTGGGGTGGAGATCTCAGTTCTGGAGCGGGGGGAAGCAGCAAAGGAGACAGAGATCTTGGAGGGTGGGGGTCATGGGGATGGGCGAGTGTTTTCATTTTGCCAGGGCTGTGGGAGGGACTCTAATGTGGGCTTTGACCCTATTTAATAAAATGCCTAGGAAAGCAAGGGGCCAGGAGGGGGGGTGAGAGGGAGACTCAATGGCTGGGGCTGGCAGGAGACTGTCATGAGATGAAAGTGGCCCATAGTCCATTCCCTTCCTCCCTCTCCGCTGTCAGCACTTTTTAATGTCAAACAGTGTGAGTGGCTGGGGGGCTAGTTTCGGTCTCCACATAAGTTGGTGGGTTTTTTTCATGTTCCCCAGAACTTCATCAAGATGAATTAATTGCTTGGGAGCAACTAGAGAGTGGTGCAGGTGTCCCTGCAGACATCCTTTTCACAAAGACCTTGAGCTGAACTTTTTTCAGGTCTTTCTCTGAGGCAAAATCTTGTCAGGGAATGTCTCCTTCCTGCCCTGCCACCATCAGCTCCTAGGGTCTAAAGCTGGTCTTACACAAGCTGCCACAGAGACCAGTGTGATCATCACACCATCAACACTGTCCACACGATAATCTGGTCCCTGTGCACTGGCTTGAAATTTTGGGAACTTGGGTGTCTGTGTGGTTCCTGCCACCAGCCTGTTGAGGGACACTGGGTCATCCATCATGCAGTGCCTTTGTCTCCTGCCTTTAAAATGGGGGTAATCATGATTACTTCATTTGAGATACACAAAAAATGCAAGGTAAGAAAATGTTGTTTTTATTGGTTGTGGTAATCTGTAGGTGAGCTAGTATCATACAGCCCAAAAATGCCCCTTAGCAAGGAGGCTGGCCATGCTGGGACAATGGCCACAGGTGACCCTGGAGCAGCAAGTGGTGGTAAATGTTGCCAGGGAGTCACTGCACGTGGGCTATCAAGTTCTGGACATCTCTGCTGTGTCTGTGGACATTGACTGGCATGGACATGCTACACAGCTGTGCACAGCTGCAGCATGCTCTCTGCAGGCACCCACATGTGGGTCTACCTTACATGTGTGGGTAGCACCAGGTCCCGCTGTATCCCTTGTGCTGTATGTGAACTACCTGGGGGGTGTGCTGGCTGTGTGTGTCTCTGTGGTAGCCATTCAGCTGAAGAAAGGCTGCAGTTTTGATATCACCACCCCTTGTAAAAGCAGCATCAGGCATCTGGCTTTTCTATGCTCCAGATGAGCACAGCCATGTACCCCTCAGTGCCAGAGCCAGCATCACTGCAGTGTGTAACATACGTGTACTCTGGCGTGTGCAGGCAGCCTAAAGATTGCTTCAGAAGATAAGGAGACTCAGGTTTAGGCTTCATTCCTCTTTTTCCTTACGTGGCTTTGGGACCTAGCTCAGCACTGGTCCCTCTCCTTTTTCTAATCTTGGTTCAGAAGGCTATCACAGCATCATATCAAACTATCACAGCATCGTTGACAGAGTAAATATTTCCTACACTGGGAGATGCTACAAGTAGGCATCTACATGGTACCAGAAATGGTGACAGTGGCTCAATGTGTTTACAACGTCTGGGATGGGTTGTCTGAGTGTGGAAACTGTCAGGAGGTACACTGACACTACTGTTTTCCACATAGCCTGTGTGGCATCACCTGGTAGACTGCTGAGCCACAGTGGATGACTCTGGGTCTGGGTTCATTTTTGATTGCCCCATGGTATTTCGGAAGGCCCAAAGGAGCTTAGCCCTCATAGGTGAAGACAACTCATTTTTGCAGTGGAGCTGGGCCATAAGACCCCCAGGAGAAGTGATTTCTGCAGCACAGGTGGGAGCTACCTGTGCAAACTGTGTCAAGCTGGTCACTTAAGGTCACAAGCCTGAATCATGCTGTGTTCTGCAGATACAGAAGAGGATACATTTTGACACTGATGAAACTGCAACCATCACCTTTTTGCAAGTTTAAGTTCAGGTAACCCAGCCTAGACAATTGCACTGTCTGTCATTTGTCCTCATCCTCACCACAATGTTTAACCTATCTGTCAATGTCACCTGAACTTGACAGAAGAACAGAGCCCACCAAACTATTCTGTGCCTGCAAAATGTGTCAAAATTAATGATGGGGTAAAGAAGAGAGGTTCACATTGGTGTCAATGACAGACTCTGCTTGTCTCATCTGCTGGCCAGCCAACACCTCCATGCCCAGTGGCTAAACAGCACATGGCTTGGAGCTAGTGACAGCATGTAAGCTGAGGGTCCTTCTGAGGCTATGGGAGGCACTGGAGGAGATGGTGTCCACTGTGGTTGCTGCAGTGGTGATGGAGGGAGGGCAAAGAAGTAAGGACACAAGCCATCAGAAAACAGGTTGCACTAGTCCTACTAATCCCAAAAGGTGCTTTGTCTTCCCTTTCTAGCCCTATGGAAAATGCTGCATCTCCTCTCTGGCCGGGCCATTGGATTTCCTTGAATGAGACAACATAAAGCTGTGAATCATTTTCTACCTGGAAAGGTGCATCTGGGAAGGAGGAGACAGGAGGGAAGGGAAGGGTCTGAGTTGGGCACCTCCTTGTCCCTGGTGTGGTGTGTCTGTGGAGGGTACACTGGCACCCATAACAGAAATGGTTTCAGGTGGTCAGATGTCCAGGAGTGTGCACGCACCTGGGTGGGAGCATTGCAACCTTGGCCATGCTGTTCTGGTGTAGGGCATGGGCTGAGGGGATGCTGCTTGCTTCTCAGGGGTATGATGTGCGGGGAAGGTGTGGGGGGGCACTGAGCTGCCTCTCTGCAGCTGGTGGGCGCGTGCTGTGCTTTTTCGCAGTGGTGTGTGTTTAGTGAGGAGCTTTGGCTGTCTTAAGCACCTTTCGAATACATTGGGCACAGCTCATTGAATCCTCTAACAATCCGGCTCCTGTCTCCTCTCCCCCTTCTTCCCCACAGCCAGTGCCTTTTTTCAGGAAAGGGCAGGAACATTTGTGCCCCACACTCTTATGGGCTCTGTCACCATCACTCTTGTTCACACACCATCCCCCCTTGCCACCCCACTTCTCAGATTCCCCTCTGAAAGGAGGATTTTGATACTGGCAAAAGCTTGCTTGCTGGTGAGGATTTTCCAGAACTCAGCAATTCCCAGGCCCTACCCCTTCACAGAGAGAGCTAGTTAATGGGCCATTAACCAGAGGAAGGGGAACTCTCCAGTGGCTGCAAGCAACAATAACAACAAAACAACCCAATAACAACAAAGCATACCCAAGAAAAATGCACCAAACATCAGGAGTTTCAAGGAAAGGAGGTAGAAAAATCCCACAACAATCCAGAGAGATGTGATTGTAAAACCTTGGTTAGAAACCAAAGTCTTGGTAAAGTAATTGCATTTTCTGGTGAAGAGGAGAGAGGTTTAGACTTGACTCACACACACCCAACAGCTCCTCTTCCCCCTTGTCCTCTCTAGATCTGTCCAAACATGCTCACTCCCAGACTGGGGATGCAGCATGAGGACAGTGGGGGATGGCACCTTGGGACCCCGGCAGTGGCCCGGCTCTGGGAAAGGTAAAAAGATATGTAGGAAGGTGAGGGAAGGAGTGGATACAGGCTCAGGAATGGGGGTAGTTAGGGAGAAGGTCCTCTCTAGGGAATGCATGAACATGTTAGGGCTTAGGGAGTGACAAGCTGGGGAACAGGGAACGGGCTACTGAATGTATGCAGATGCCAGCTATCCAGGAATGTAATGAAGTGCAGGGGTTTGAAAATGAAGCAGTGCAGGAGCAGGCTCGGTACCTGCAGTAGCCACAGTGTCCCTGAGCTAGCTAGTGTCAATGGCTTGTAAATCTTTAATGGCCTACCCATTTAGTTGAGATCTGCACCCAGTATCATAAAGCTCTTTGGGCAGGGCATGAGCACCCACTTGGGAATTAGAGCTGGGTTGCTGTGCCGAGGCATTTGCCTCACAGCGCATGCTGTGGAGAAGCTCTTTTGCTTGCGGTTGTAGAGTGCCTTGCAGAGGAGAGCCCCACGGTGTCTGCAGCCTCCCAGCACTGCTGCAACACAAACAATGCAAATCATTCCTTCCAGAACTGCATTCACAGTTTCACTGTTCTCATTGCAAATTCACTCGCTTTGCTCTCCAGCTAAATACTTTGCACCTGGAAACATGCACTTGAATGCCATTTTGGTGATGCTTGCTGGTTGGAAATCAATATTAATTTACTTGTGCATGTAAATACAGAAATGTATTTATAAGTTTCAGATCAGTTGCAAACACATGCAAATTCTGTACATAAATTCTCACTCATTTATGTAATCTGTTCAGTAATATCATTAAAGAGAGCACATCTACTGCCTGACTAGAGTTAATTTGCAATGCACTGAGATCAGCTGTGACTATTCACTTACCACACTCCCTTGCCCATGCAGCTCCCAGCAGCGGGTGATGCTCTGGCTCCAGGTATCTTCTGCTCTTTTCCTCTGATGTACAATTACTTTTTTTTTCAAGGGTTTTGTGGTTTTTGTGTGTCTTTTGAGCGCAAGTAAGTTTGATTCAGGATTTGGGGAAATCTTCTGTGGTTTGTGGTGTAGGGAGAGATAGTGTGGTTTCTTTTGGACTAAACACCTGCTGCAAAGTGATTGCGAATGCATTGGGCTTGATTGAATAGTTGGTCTCCTCCAGTCTTGTGTCCCTCCAGCTACAGACTGCAAGAAGAGTAGGAATTATTTACAATTCTACAAAAAAGAAACATGGTCAAGCAAGACATCATTAAAACACACTCTTAACAAGATGTGGTGTGTGTATTTCTCAGAGCTGTCATTTGAGAACTGCCCACTAAATTACTGCTCAGAGAAGAACCTCTGAGTGAAAGGAAAAATCGTCTTGTTAAACGTATTGTATGTCAGTGCTGAGAAAATCATTAACATATATATGCTGTAGAGAAGAGAATTCACCAGCTAAAGTCTATCAATAAAGATATACCACATTTTTATGATGCTGGAATTAAAGAGACCTGATAGAAAAATACCACACTCATTTTATTAAAAAATATGGTCTTGTCAAAGCTGTTTCCTTTCCAGGATAAATGAAACTCGGCCATATCAATATTACTGATTTTAAATTGTCATTTTTAAGATCAATGCTTTATTATTTGTAATTATTTAATAATTCCAGCAAATATGAATTGGTCAAGCCCCCGATTTCTTGGTAAGCCATTTTGACTATTGAAAATACTACGAAAGCAATCCTGAAAAAAGGTGCTGATTTTTATAGACTCAACAAAATATTCTTCAGTATTGCCACTTTTCACACCAAAATGTTTCTGAAGAAGGCTTTTGGTTCAGTGAATAGGCCTGCTTTGGAGGTTGTGAAATGAAGAACACAAGAATGAAGATTCTTCCTTGTATGTACCTAAGGTGGAAGAAAGTGTCTACTGTGTTGCAGTATTTGATAGGTAATATATAGTTATAGCAGCTGACAGAGTTTTACCCCAGGGCAGAATTAAGGCTAAATACTCACTTTGGGCATTTTTATTTCCTGTTGCATAGGAGTCTGCATTGTGGGAACACGAGTTTTTGCATTTGTTTCCTAAACTGTTTTTAAAAACCAAAAATGGAACAAACAGGAAAAAGTAAAACTCAAGAGAAAGTGCATGCTGATGATGGCTGATTGCAAAAACAGGGACTAACAGCTTCAAGCAGCAAATAATAGGTTCAGATACTCAAGCAAATACGTATGTTAAAATATTCTGGGCAATTACTTAGCCCAAGGAGAGGTACCAACCCACTCTGCTTAGAGAAAGATGGAGTTCTCTCTGCTTACCATGGTAGCTTCAAGATTGAGTTCATGATAATGTGTCTCTATATAGGGCATATTGGTATTAAAATAACTGTCTTGCAGATGTGTTTTATTGTGCAGTGGATACACGAGATCTTTGTTGCGTACATGCTGGCTCAGTTTTTCTGAGCTGAGGACATGAATCATCCTCCAAACTGCCATTAGTTTTGATGAGAACTGGGTGGCTATTTGACTTAGATGTCTCAACCAACAGGAGTAGATCATACTGGAAATGTTGCTGCAGAAGCACACAAGCACCAGAGGCAGGTTTTGCTTGCTTTTCTCTGGAGCCAGGAGGAAACTAGCCCTGGGCAGGAAGGAGGAGAGGTGTGGGTCAATCTTTGCATACGCATCCCATCGAGTCTGCAGAGCTCCTGCACACAGAAGGGCTGTGTGCTGGTTACTCTCTGCACACACGTGCTTGTTTGTGGGTAATCTGATGGTGCACATTGGCTGTGGCTTGTGCAACCGAATGACTGCACACAGGGGGATAGGTATTAATTACACACGTGAGAGATGTGTATCTGTCTGTGGAGCTGTGGTCCCGGGGAAGACCCTGAGCTTGTCGCGTGCTCCTTGTGCGGCTGTGGCTTGCAATGTAGAGCCATGACCTGCTATCTGCACCCTCGATGGGATTTACAGACCTCACCATGCAGCTTCTGCATGGGGTGGTGGCCCAGGGTGCACAGGTAGGGAAGGTTTGTTGCCCACTGGGTGGGTTTTATAGACTCTGTGTGTGTGCCTTCCTGAGCATAGCTCTGAGACTACAGCCAGCCGCTGAACTCCAGTGGTAACAAACAGCCCCATTAATGCAGTGTCACAGATTTCATTAGGGCGTCAGTCCCAACCAACATGGCCATAAATCAGGGAGATGGTACAAGGGCTTGCAGACCCTGGTTTCAAGGGCCACATAGCCAGAGACTCGTAACGCTCAAGAGGAAATGATCATGAATATTATTTAAAAAAATCAGAAATGTATATTAGAAAACCTCTAAGCTTATCAGATGGAGTGAGGTTGGGTAATAGCTGTTATTTATACTGCTTGTGCAGAGTGATAAAGTGGTGCTTTATGACCTGTGGTTTATCACTTAGAATAAGAGTCATGTGACTCCATTAAGGTTCCTTCTGTAGAAATGAAAAAGGGTAAATTAATGTGGTTTTTTTTATTGTTAAATATTTGCACTCTCCTAAACCCAGTTTTTATTTTCTCTACTTAAGAAGTAGTGTATAAGCACAAATAAGTTTAAGTTTTGATTGATGGAGAGGTGGGGTGAAAACTCCCTTTATGTCAAAGACTCTGGAGTGAGCCAGCCTCCCACCCACTAATGTCTATCAGCGGGGCTGGGTTCAGAGAGGAGGGAAAGGCAACACAGTCAGCATGGTTACACCCAAAAAGCCATTCCCCTTGGCCTCTCCGACCTGTCATCTGCTGGAGAAACATACTGTAGTCCTGCTGCCACTTCAGACCTCATTGCTGCTCTTGGAAGGGAGAGTGGGATCTGTGGAGGCCAGGGGAGAAGCAACTCTGGACAGCCTGAGCAATGAGAAGGAAGAGCTGTTGACTGAATTGAGACACTCCCAGGAGAACACAGAGAGAAACTGGATTCTTAATGATGTCTTGAAGTAAGCACTAGAAACTGTCCTTACAGACATCTATATGGGCACTGCCATGGCAATGAGCTCCGTGAAAAGCCATGGACAATCTGCCAGGACAATGCAGTCACTGGAACCTGAACGGGAGAGCAAAATCACAGCAGTGTTATTCAAGAGGCTCTGCCACTGCTGTGGGCATATGCCCTGCAACAGCAGTGAGCTGCAGCTGCTGGGAAGGTAGTGGGCACACACAGAGCTGCTGGGCAATGACCAGGTTCCCTGGGGCATAGGAAGCACAAGGAGACCAACAAATTCTAAAGAGCTGCTGGGTTGTCACAGAAATCACACCCAGATTTTCCTTAGGGCTTACAGTTTAGTCTAAGATGCTCACAGATGCAGTTTTAGGAAAGATGCAGGACCAAGCTTCTCAGAAGGAAAGCATGATAGCAGACAGATGGAGCCAAGGGCTTTTCTGATGGACAGTGATGGACACACTCCTCTGTCATCTCTGGTGACTCCTGTGTTCACAGCTCTGCACCACCTACGTGGTGCTTCAGGGCAACTGAAGGGTCTTTCAGCTTCCTATGGGCCTTGTTTAGCAAGGTGATGAGTGTGGGTCAGCAGAGGAGTGCAAGTAGAGTTACATTATTAGCAGTACCTTTACAGCCCCAGATTTACAAGGTCAGAGCACACTGTGTAGCTAATTATGGCATTCTGCAGTAAAAAAAGAAGATGCCCCAGAGTGGCAGGAGCCCAATGCTTGGATTCATCTGTATGTGACTCATTTTTCCTGCTTGTAAATTGGGGGTTACTGTGTTCACCTTCATCAGAACATATCTGGCAAGGATAATTTAAAAAATACTCGTGGAGATAAAAAGGACCACAACTTTGTTACAATTTTTGATAAAATTTTCTCAGATCTTCTCTCAAAACTTGAATCTGAATCTTTTTCTGTTTTAAAGAACAGAAGTATTTTTGACATCTCAGAAATAGAGAAAAAAAAAAAAAAAAGGTGGCAGTCAAGTCTGTAGTGTTAAGAACATTGGGGCCCTGTTGTGTTAAGATCAGTGTCAGAGTCACAGAACAGTTCAGGTTGGAAGGGACCCTGGGAGGTGTCTAGACTAGACTCCACCTAAAGCAGGATCAACCCCCAAATCAGACACAGTAAGAAGCCACTCTTCTCTCCCAGAGCAGGAGCAGTCTAAGCAGGCAGAAGGAGCTTCAAGGGCATACACAGAGTCAATGGTATAACAGGCAGGAGGCTGGGGTCTCTATCTCTTTCTGGACAGTAGATACCAGTTCCCCAGAGGACTCTCCATTCAAACTGTGCCCTGCACAGATGTGGCCCTAGAGCTGTTCAGTCTTTTGTTGTACATTCGGCCCAGTGATGGGAGCATCTTTCCTCGCCAGGTGAGGTTTTGAGCATGGATGGTGGTTTTCAAGTGACCTTGTCTGTAGGCAGAATTCAGCCTGATGTCTAGGCGCTGTCAGCATATTGCCTGCATGTTCCTTACAGTCATTTCCCATCATGGCTATACGCTAATTGTCTCGAGGGGAAGCGAGGAGAAGGCTTATTAATCTGTGCACTCAGGAAAGGTTGTAAATCACCATGTGTTTCCAGTGATAAAATTGGCTAAATAAATTAAAACAAGCACTAATGACCCAAACAGAGCTCTGATGTAGCAGGAGTAGGCTGGGCCATATAGCTGTGCTTGAGAATAGGGTACACCTCAATCATATAATTTCTTCCGGCAGCTGCTTTGGGTATGTCCGTCCATAGTCCCTTCACCCCAGCTGGTGTGCCTCAGGGCATCACCAGTATTGCATGCTCTCTCCCTTCTGCTTTTTAACTCAGTTGTTTTATTCCCTTTGCTTTTCAGTCCAGCAGATCTTGGATTGAATTCATCCTTGATCCTTGGCATTTCTCAACAGAGTGAACTTTTCTTTAATGCAGATATGCTAAACAGCATCAAAGCCAATGGAGATGTATATCCATTAACAACAGCACAGCCGTCCTTTTAGATATCAGTGTAAAAAGTCCATTCAGAAAGATTTCACACAGAAAAGAAAAAGGCAGGTTTGCAAACAGCCTGTCTGGTGATGAACAGCCAAGGTGGAAAAGTCACCCCATAGTTCTGTCTTCCAACAACCTCTTTCATCTGTGAGGCCTGCAAAATCCTTCACTGACTATTCATCAAGTGCCACTGAAATGTCTGATCTAGCTCTCTAGAGAGGATGTTGGTACCAGACAGTTCTATGTTTTCTATGCAGTAAGTGTCCCTGCAAGAAACCTTCTGAGAATATCCTCCAACATTTTCTGTGATGATTAAATACTACACAGTTTTGCCTCACCATCCAGCTTCAGTCTTCAGATATTAAGCAGAAATGAGTCATTTTATATCCACCAATATGAGCTGCTTCTAAAACCAGAAGCAGTCTGCTGCTGCTTAGGATAGCTCACCTGCTCATGGATGTACCTTGCTGCCTTCATTGGAGACCATGTCTCTCAAAAGAGATCATAAGGAAAGGAATTTCCTTGGTAGGATCTTCACAGTATCCTTCAGTCCTTGTAAGCTCACCAACTTTCTGCTTTTTTTCCCCAGATGATGTGTATCTCTGGGCTTTCCCTTGCCAGCAGAAGCTGAAGGAATGCTTCTGCTGCAGATGGTCACTCTGCTGGGACGTACACAAACATAGAACTGTGCAACGGTGAGGAAGGTGAGGTGCTGTCATGTGAAGTCAGGGTTGTGAGCAGAGACTCCTGCTCCACAGTGCACTATCCAGGGTTGTCTGTTCCCAGGCAAAAATGCTCAGGCAAAATCCTTCTCTTGTTTCCTTCTGGGTGGGTTTGGTGCTTCTAGACCTCACTAATGGAGAGTCAAGATACTGGTGGCAGTGCCTGTGCTCTCTTGTCTGCCTGGCCAGAACCATAGACTTCTCCAGGAGCTGAGTCCAGCAGCATAACAAGGCATTGATACAAACCGACTGCAAGGAGCTCGCTAAACCCTGGGTGTCTCTATTTACCACACAGGAGGAGGAAAGCACCAGCTGTCCACCAGCCTCAAGCTGGACTTGGGCAGCACCTCAAAAATAACACAATTTATCTTCTATCAGTTGCCTGCATCCCGTGGACCCAAACTCTCTGGTCTGTATTTGTACCTTAAAAACAAAAGAGATGCTAAGGAAAGTGTTTTCAAAATGTCCTAAGCAATCAATTACGTCTTTCTTTCATTTATGCTTTTTTTTTTGTGAAAAGCATACAAAGGGATACTACCAGCTCTACTGAGCTCAGAAGCCTAAAGAACTTTTATTCTACTTGGTATCACCACTGCACTAGTCCATGGCAGACACCAGCTCAGTCTCTTGGGCCTTATTAGAGCTCTTTGCCATGTTTCCATATAGCAAGTCAGATCATGATTTGTTCTTTACTCAAAATATTTTATCTTTTCATTTACTGTCTTTATTTCTTTTAATTTTCACCTACTTGTCATTCTTGCTCCTTTTCCTATTTTCAAAATCAGTAGTGCTGAAGGACGGTAAAGAGAAACAGGAGAGATTATCTCCCTAAAAAAAAAAAAATCCATTCAGAAAGCCAGGAAACAGAATCAACAAGAGAGCTTTGAGCTTTCTGTTTCGCTCAGAAAATTGTTGATTCCTTTTGCACCAAGTAGTGGGCCTGATTCTTCTCCGGCAGAGTGCAGCCAAGAATTACAGAGTGAGTCAACAGACAGTGGATCTGAGTTCATCTGAAAAGTAGCCAGAAAAAACCTCGGGCTATGTTCAAGGTGTCCATTTTTAGAAGGAAATTTGCTTAGGCAGAGGAATACCAGCATATTCAGCGTGAGTGACTCTGTGTGTGTGCATGTGTGTTTTGGATCTCAGCACAAGGAAGGGGTGTCTTGCCACCCCCAGGGGTCGGGAATAGTGCATGCATGGGGAGGACCTATTATATTATTTTTCTTCCACCTTAATGAACTCCTCTCATGTCCACCTCTGATCAGTGGAGTATGACAGAGGGTGATTGAAGGCCAGTCTCCCAGGAAATGAAGTTTGTTCACACAGCCCAAGTATGCTGGCCCTACTGCTGCCTGCCTCTGATTTATAGGACCAAAAATTCCTTCCTCCGGTAACAATAACGCTCTTAAACTCCAGACCCCTCTCCCTCACAGAACCTTCAGACAGGGCAGCCTGAGCCCAGGGGAGACGGGAGGCACCCAGCAAATATATCCATCAACACAACTCGGGTTTCAAAGGAATACAAGACCCCACAGGGTTAGGCTCACAAAGCAGGGAGTGGAGGAGTCTGGACACCACCCTGCAGCACCTCCTCCTGGGAAGGGGCAGCCACAGGAGTGAGTATGCCCTAGAGAAGGACAGGAACAACAGCATCTCATGTGAGCCAGATGGCACAGGCTGCCCAGGGTAGTGTTTACAAGGGAAATTCGTGGCCTCTGTCTGATGCTTGATTCTGCAGCTGGGAACAAGTCTACTCTGAGGTCTCCTAACATCAGAGGTTTCTTCCTGGAATGTCTCCTCTGGGATGGAGCTGATGGCAAGGGAGCAATCTAAACAATTTTTCTCTCTTTCTTGTTGTGCTTGGTTTTGAGACATTTCCTATGAGGTCAGTGTGTTTTGTGACACTTAAAGGCGGCAGCAGATTGCTGTGAGTGCTGGTTCTGCTGCACCATGGCTCCTGCATGGCATGGGGCTCATGCTGTAAGAGGCCATCACAGGAAAGTGACACACCTCCCCAGTATATCTCAGGAAACATCCTCTCCAGAGCACGATGAAGCCCTGAGGTGTGGCATGCAATGGTGTCCAAGGGTGCAAAGCATTCTGGCATGGAGCTGGAGTTTTTGTCCATACTGCCTAGTGAGGCTGGTTGGTGGCACATGCTGTGGTCAGGCACTGCCTGAGAGAATGAACCACTTCCCAGACAGGGAGCCTGTAGTTAGTTTAACAGTACAAATGATCAGGGGGCCTGCTGTTTCCAGGTTTTGTTTTATTTAGTAACAGAGACATAGACATACAAGTGTGGCTGTCAGGGCAGCCTCTGGGTTGGCAAGAACTACACACATGAACAAACACATGCACACTTTGTGGAGTTGGAGGCCCATGTTTGATCTTAATAATACTGTCAGAGTTTTGGGTCAAGGGGAGAAAAAGAGCTTGAGCCTTTTTGCAATAGGACAGTTGTGGTTGCCAAATTGCAAAGCAAGTCCTGGCAAGAAATAAGTTCATTCTGTAACTTTTTTTTTTTTATCATTTACTTATTAACAGCTCTCTCTGGCTCTCACCTGAAGCTGCTGACCTGTTCCTCCTAGACAGGGCAATTAGCAGGGAGACAATGATCTGCAGAGGGCAAGGAGCAGCCTGTGCTGAGTTGGGGGTGGAGGTAGGGAAGGGCTGCAAGGGGCTGAGGGTCACAGAGAAAAGAGCTATTTATGGCCCCAAGAGGGAGGATTCAGTAAAAAGGCAACTAGCTTGACTTGACTTCCTCTTGACCTATCCCTTCTGGGAAATAATGGTGTACCTCCTTGCCCCCACAGGCTCCCAGTGTCCCCAGTGGCTAGGTAAAGAGATAGACTGGTGAAGGTGTCAGTGGGCAGAGGAGAAAGTGGTGGGCCATGTGCCAGCTCCGTTAAACCTGTGAGGTGGTATTTTAAGAGGGAAGGAAGAGATCTTGTCAATGTCTTGTAGTCTTCTCCACTGCTAGCCCCAGTAACTGCTTCTGGACAGAAAGATGGGAAAGGTCTTCACTCTTCCTGCTGGAAAGGCTTGTTTTCCCTTCCCAGTCTTTCCTGTGGTTATTTCAACAGAAGGTCTGCGGGACAGAAACTCTGTGTTCATGCTGGTAGCTAGTACAGAGGGCTCTGATGTCTATCTCTCAGTCTCCTGTGCTAACTGCAGTGCAAGTAATTGCTTGACAAAGAGAGAGAGCAGGTCTGCCTTATACATGTGTATCTGACCTCCACATCTGGGCCAGCCCCTTGACATCCTGCTACAACCACTATTGTGGAACATACCCCTTGTAAATTGTGAATGTCTGAATATTCGTGTCCTCCAGACTACCTTCTCTTCATTGCTGGAACCTGGTGAGATTGGTCACAGCCACAGAGGGCTTCCCAGGCTGACACCTCAGCAAGAAATGAGCTTTGTGGTGTAACTGAATGACAATATAGAAGAACCCTTCCTCTAAACAAGTGCCCGCAGAGAGAAGGGTTAAATAAGTTAAGTTAGATAACCACGTTAAATTGCATCTAAAAAGGAGTTTGGTAATTCCTAATATATTTTTTGATGAAAAATTTACCTTTTTTAAAATGAAAAGCATTTTAAAGGAGCAATCCTGTGTGATGCCAAATGTTTTGGCCTGGTCTAGCTAGATATTTAACCACTCACTTCGTTTCTTAAGCTACTCATGTGCTTATTTTGCTGGATCAGGTCCAGAGCTCTCAGTGTTCTGCGTGGTGTCAAAGGACCAGGTCTGTATTTGAGCAGTATTGCTGAATGCAGCCTATAATGGTTTCAGTCATCACACAGGAAGTATTTTCTGTTAATATACTATCCAACAAAAAAACTCTAACAAATTTCTTCAGGATTTCTCTCTTAAATGTGTGTTTTCTGATGGTGTTCTAACAGATTTATTAGCCAGTGTATTTGTAAAGTAAAACAAGGCATTTGTAAGTAAAATTTTGTGGAAGCTGCTGGAAAATTATTTTGTTCTAAAAATTTCAGGACTATCACCCAAGACCTGACTTTAAAAGTGACTGAAGAATGACAGGGAAAGAAATGGAGAGCGTGACCACTCCATCCAGACAAAGCTGACTGAGGTAGTTTGAATAATTCACAGAAATGATTTAGAAAGTAATTTCAAACAACAGATGGGGAGAAATTATCAGCTGATGGCAGACAACTGGTGAGCAGAGAAAGAGACCAAGCTCTTGAGTAGTTCTCTGTAGATGGTTGGGTTCAATAAGAAAGGATAAAAAAAATCAACCTGACCATTAATAAAAAGTGAAACTGACTGGGTGAGTTTCACTGGCCCTACTGAAGGGAATACAAAGAACAAGAAACAAACAGGACTAGGTGGGAAAAGGTGAGTCTAAGTTCTAATCTTGTGTATCGTAATTACGGTGTTAAATGTGGAAGTGAAAAGTGAACGGATGAGATGGCATAACTAGAAAGAATTTGTGGAAGAAAGCTGAGCAGAAACAGGCTCCGTCAAAGCCAAAAAGGATGCATGCCAACGTTGTTTCTCTTGGCATAGGTCAAAAAAGCAGAAATTGGAGAAGACTGAGACAATGCCCAATTAGATCATGCAGTTCACCTCCCTGGAGCCTGTGACAGACTGGTAAGAATTCTTTTCTGCTGGGGAGGGAAAAAAGAAGTTGTCAAAAATTCATAAAACTTTTTTTCTTTCCTTCCCCTGAAAACTTAAAACAAAACCTCACTTTTAAAAAAAAGTAATTTCCATCTTAATATGTTCACTCCCTGCTGACTGTCTTACAAGAAAAAAAAAAAAAAAAAAAAGATACTGACTGTGCAAATGCTCAGTAAGTCAATGCTCTGATTTCCTGCTATGACAAAATCTTGGGAAGACCTAATCGTGCCTTTTGTTATTGGTGAAATCCTTCTCAGTCACGTGTAATCCTGAGCCCCATTGCATCAGTGTCACAGGTGGGTTGTTAGAGATGTTCCTGATAGTGTACAGCCAGAGCAGAACCTGACTCATCAGTGCCTGGGTCAGCCCATGCTGGGACAAGCCATTCGCCCCACAAAAATGAATTGCTTCATTCTTGTGGCTCCTTTTTGTACGCGTTGTTATGACAGCTAGGGACTCTTGCAGCTCCAGAGGGCAGCTGACCACCTCCGTAGTTGCTTTCAAGTGAATTGTGAGCCTGCCTCAATTCTGAGAAGACTTTGGGGAATTATTATCATTCTTCTGGGACCAGAAGTCATGATGCTTAGGTTACCTCTAACTGAGAGCCTGACTGGCTGGGCTGAATTTGGCAAGACATTTCTGTATGTAGACAGCAGGAGAGATGGAAACAGCATCTGATCATGTGCTGAATCTAGTCTGCAATGAGGCTCCACCGTGAGCTGGTGTCAGGGCCAAGAACAAAACTGTGATTCCCCAAGCCTGTGCTGTATATTGTACCACAACATCTGTTCAGGCTCTTCTGGCACCAAAATATTCCCTGTAGCCTTTCTCCTCAGTGCAATCTTCAAAAGCTTTAAATAGTGAAGATTCCTGCAGGGTTTCACAGCCAGGAAGTTTCTCCCTTAATTTTATACTGCTTCATTTTTATCTTTAGTGAGAAGTCCCTGCTGTTATCCTACCATCATACCTAACTCTTGTTTTGTTATTATCTTCCACCTAAACTTTGCAGGTTATGTCTGCATCATTAACAATGTTTTTGACAATCCTAGGATCTGGCACTGAATTTCTGCTCTGAGGTCAGAATTATGGTTTATTTTGGAAAATGCTGAGTATGAAGTATTTTCTCATCATTACTGTATTTCCTTGTTGCCCTGTGTAATAGGGTGAGTTAAAAGACACCCACTGCAGGACGAGACTGGCTTGTAAAGAAATGGATCTTCCCTTGGGAGAGGAGCAGTCCTGCTCTTTGTTACACTCTATCAGGAGACTAATGAGTGCTGGCACCAGTAGCAGTAGCTACAGTAAGACTGGTGGATTTGAACCTGAGCTGGACAGACCTTAGGTAGTATGTGTAACTGGAAGGAAAATGCCAAGGTTTGTGTCGGCATCTTCAGGACAGGAGGAAGCAGAGAGAGATGAGTCAAATCACTCCAAGGGAGGCAGCATTACATGTTTGTTTGGAGGTGGTTGCAGCTGACTGATCTCTGGCTCACCCCTGCAGCTAAGTGTTGAGGAGAGCTCCTGGGGTGTGGGAAAGGCAACCCTCTGGGCTGGAGACCTTGGTCTCTCCCACATGTGTGGGACCAGAGGAGTGGATAGCAGAGGAGGCTGCTCTGACATTTCCTCTCCCAGCAAGGAGGAACCCTGTCCTTGCAAGGCTGTCGAAGGCCAGCTCAGCCCTGCATGACCAACTACAACTGCTGCTCTTGTGTCCTTTCCCCCCAGGTGCTGCATTCATTAGCTGTGAGGCCTTAGTTTTATGGGAACCCTCCCACCTGGCTTCCTTCTGGCTTAATGACAGGCCCATTAAAGAGAAGCCAATAAAGCCATGGTGCAAGAACAGCAAGAGGGCTGGTTGTTTGCCTGCCTATCTTCCTCCTGAGCAAGCCAGGTATGGGGGGTAGAAGGAGATAGCAATGCCCCTAAATTATGCAGAGGTGACCACTGAGATCAGGGAGAGTGTGTGGCTTGCAGACTAGCTTTTGTGCTCTTCTTTGGGGCTCTCTTGCATAATTTTTTCCTAGTGTGGGCTTAGGGTTTTTTTTCTGTGGGTTTGTGGGGGTTTTTTTTGTTTTTTTTTGGTTTTTTTTTTTTTCCATTTCTGAGGAGGGAGGAACAAGGTCTTTTAATGAGGGGAGGATTAACAGGCCATAAGACTCAGCCCTGAAAGAGCCGTCGGTCTGTGGGGCCACTCAGTGGGATGCAGGGTAATTGGATTGGATCCCGAAGAGCACCTTGAATTGGTTCTGAGGCAGCCGCGGTGGGTTGCTCTGGAGGGGGCCAGGGGCCCGGGAAGGAGGGGAGCGTGTGGCTCTTTAGAGAAGCCAGAGCCAAGATGGGGGATCAGCCGGCTCATTAAGGGATTAGAGTGTTTGTTCTTCTCAAGACTTTTGTTGCTAAAACACTTTGCGCAGCATTTTCTGGAGCCTGGGGAGCTTAAAGAGCTTGTCAGAGCCCTGCTCTTGTCCCCACACAGAAGCAGAGACGCTCTTTTCTCTGGCCTTCCTGCTGATGGCAACAGCAGCTATTGCAACAGCTCTGCTCTCCCAGCCCTTCCCATTTCTGGTCATAGTGCTTCTGTCACCTGTGGGTTTTGAGGTAAAGGGGAAAATGACAAAGAGGATGAAGCAAAAGAAGCATAGCAGGAAGGAGTCCTTTGACAGTGAGGGACACTCTAATGTGTTTTTAACTTAGTGCTTGTTGCATGGACAATGAAAGGCTTTGTGTGTCCTGTGTTGCTCTCTGAAACCTTTTACCTCCCCATGGGATCTGTGCTTCGTTTCCAGCACTCGTGGTAGCAAGTCTGGAGCACAAACTATTCTGTGTATCTGGCTTTCATATGAATGTTGTGGCTAGAAATTAATGCATAGACTAATTTGCCTAGCAGCACCATCTGAAATGGGCTGGCTGTTGAGATGCAGTGCCAGAAGAGGCTGAACAGGGAAGGGACAGTGCACTGAGACCTTGCCTGAGAGGACAGCTGGCCAAAAAGCTTGGTTCTCCTCTGGACCGTGGCAAGAAGCTAAAAACTCTGAAGTACAAATCAAGAAGCACTCAGTGTGGACTCGTAGGAGTCATCAATGGCATATGTGGATAAAGCTCTGTTGTCACCAGTTCATCCTTTCTCATGGCCCACACAGAGACTTCTCACCTGGCTATACTTTACCTGAGCTGCCCTGAGGCACGTGGCTCTGGCACAGACAAACCCTGCCCAGTTTGGCTGGGGGTGGTACTCTGGAGCCACTGTCAGAGCAAAGGCATGGGGAGGTGATAGAGAGGAGATGTAGTACTGGGCATTAGCCCATTTTAGGGGCGCTCTTTCCCCCCCACTGCTGTGGGGTTAGTGAGTGAGCACCGACAATTTCTCACACGGGTAGCAACACTCCTGGCGCAAGAGCAATACCATGGGAGCTCTCCCTCCTGTCTATGGGGTGGGTACATTGGTGTGATCTGAGAGGAAGGGAGTTCTCCCATGTCTTCCTCATGAGGATGCCTGGATGCTAACCCCATCAGGTTTGGAGGTTCACCCCTGTGTCCTGCCAGTGGGGCTCTGGCTGGTGAGCACATCATTCACAGCTGGAGCCCCAACGCCCAGCTGGACAGTTGTGTGCTGACTCACCACCTTTCCATGTAGACCGGGATGAGGCCCCTTCCTCACAGGGCAGCTGGCTGCATGCACAGAGTGTTTGCTTCGGGGTGAATTTGGCCTCCACCTTTAGTGAAGTCTGGGAACTGGGCAAGGGAGGTTTAATCAATTGTGTGGAGCAGCAAATGGAAGGGAGTTCAGCAGGACCTCTCGCACTCCCAGTGTAAGATGCACATCCACCTCCTGTCTCTGCTGAGCCCAGGTTTCAGCTGGGAAGTCTGTAGATTGGGGATGGGGGGAGGAGAAGGGGACATACAGGCAAGCAGGGGAGGGGGTAGGGGGGAGAAGGTTACAAGGAAAATAAATGAGAGTCCCCTGAAATTAATTGTTTGAAGGGAGTGCCCCACTCAGCTGTGAATTCTGAAATGATTATTGGATTTGCAGGCAGACGGGGAACAGAACGGGTTGGGTGCACAATTAATATCTTATTGATAGCGGATTAAGAGAGCGCGATCAAATCTTTAACTGTGTGGAGATGCAGTTTATCAATTTGTCACAAAAAATGTAGCAATCAGAAGTGGAGAACATCAGGGGTGGCTTGTGGATCGATCTGTGTCAGTTCCTCACAATGCTGCTCTGCAAGGAGGCCAGCTTGCCCCCAGGTGCCCAGAGAGCTGGAGGAGACTGGCTTGGTACTGGCTATGCCAAGAAGGGCACCCTGGGGAGAGCTGGACTTCTGGGTGCAGAGGCATCACAAGGAGAGCTTCAGGCAGGTGATGTCATGTTCCCATGGATGCTGCACAGCAGTGCTCCAGTGTGGGGTGCAAGCAAAACAATGGTGACTGGGGAAGCACTGGGTTCCAAAGATGGTGGCACTCGGAGATGTGAAGGCTCCAACCTTGGTATAGTAGTAGTGGGCTTGCAGCCAGCCAGAGCTTCCCAGGCTACAGGGCCGTGTGGGAAATCTGCTAAACAAACTTTTCAAACTACTTCAGATGCAGCTGAATGATATTTAATAAGGAAAAAAAGCTCGTGCTCTTGGGCCATACAATGCAAAGCTGTGGGTGCTGCCTAGCTTACTGACTGTGGGCTTCCCGCTCCCGTTGGAGACTTGATGTGTTGTTAACATCTGGATGTTGGTATTCTTCAATTCTGTTCATAGTGCTGCTGCTGAGAACCTTCCTCCAAGCAGCCTGGCATTAATGTATGTTCTGTGTTTTGGGAGTCTAGTTTGTTGACCTCAGCCTTGATTGGTTGGTATTCATGACTCAAGCATAGAAGGTATTTGCAGCTATTGAAAGCATCTCGATAGCTGGGCAAAAAGGCAGGAACTCCACAAAAGATATCCAGCTTAGAAAAAGTCCTTTCTGCATCTTGAGGTACTCCTGTGATCTCAATCCCCTTTTGCCAGCTCTAGAGAGCATATTGACTGCATGGGGTCTTCTCAAAAAGCCTGATCTCTCAGTTGAAAACCTCAGGTTTCTCAGTTAGAAAATAAAAATCACTTCTATCCCACATGGCCATGAACTTTTCAAAGTAATCCCTAAAGACCAAAAACAGAGCACAAAGGAAGAAGAGCCCAGAGTCAGATGGCTGGTAGTATTTGTTTTTATGAAATCAAACTTTTGAATTGCGGCACTCCCTTATAGATTTTTGTTGTGAATGGTTGGTTTTAGCAAACAGGGAAAATTAAACCCAAGGCAAATGTTTAATGAGCACCTCTTTCAGAGCAGGCACTGCAAGCAGCTGTGATGTCTCTGTAGCGGAGCCTAGCACCAGACTTCAGTCACCAGTTGGACTCCAGCATTTTTTATTTTTTATTGCTAACGTAAAACTTCCTGCTATTCTAACAGATGGGGGATGGCCTGTAGAAGCTAGCAGCCTCCTTGGTGGGCTGTGGAGTCGACAGGAGTCTCTAATAGCAATTTCCCATCTCTTAAAGGCCTTGCAGAGATGTTTCAGTCCCTTGGGCCTTTGCAAAAGATGTCGTGCACCTGGGTGAGGCATGTGATGGTGGAAAGGCTGCTCATACTGAAGGCAGTCTCTCATGCCGGCACTGCTAGCTTTGAAGGCAATTACATTCTCGCTAGGGTTGTTGGCTTTCCACAGAAGGCCTCCTGGCTGTTTGCAGTCATTCTCAGGGTCCTGGAGTGAGACGGGGGCCTCTGGGGCTTGGGCGGGTGCAGGTGAGAAAGGGGCCACAGCTGGAAGCCCTTGGAAGATGGATAGAAAAGATAAGAGGGAAGGAAAATCAAAGATGAGTTGGTTAATCCATGGCCTTGGTTTGCTGCCTGCTGTTTATTCCTCTATACCATGCTGCCTTTTCCCCACCAGCGTGTCAAGAGTCTCTGAGGGTCTTTGACTCCTTCTGGCTTTTTGGGGTGCTCTGAGAGACAGTGAGGGGCTGCTGTGAGGTCTGCAAGCACCATGATGTAGAGTCTGGAAGCTGATAAATCCTTGAGCATGTTAACACAGCCAGATAAATCAAGTGATGTGGGGTTTTTTTCTGCATTGGCACCAGGGCAAAAAGCTGTATGTCAGCCTGGTTTAACTGGTATGTGTTAGCCAAGTGAGACCAGTGTGTGCTCACTGCGAAGATGCGAGGTCTTGAGGTCTGCTAGGTGCAGACTAGAGCTAGGGCAGTCTCTTCCCTTTACCAGCAGCAGCTTCCTAATGTGGGGTGGCTGTGCTAGGACTCCTGTAGCCATGAGGTTCCCCGTGCTGAGTGCCCCCAGCTGGAAGCATGTGGGGCATCGTAGCTGTGAAAGTGCCTTGGGAAGTCCCTAGAAAGCAAAGCCTGTGTGGCAGGGAAGAAAAATGTGAATTTCTAGCAATAAAGGGTCTGAAGAGGAGACAGTGCTGAAGATGTGCTGAATGTGTGGGGAGGGAAGGCAAAGAAGCAGGACGTAGGAAGGGGGCCCTTGAGATGACATTTTGCTGCTCTTTCTGTGCACTATTGTGTAAACATGCTGAAAGCCATAGAGAGCCTTTGTTTTGGAAAGAGCCCCGAATTAATTGTGATGTACAGGCTGCCCTTCAACAAGCTCTGGGCCTCTCGTTCATTTCTCCCCCAGCCTTTCACAGCATTGACCCCCAGTAAGAGTAGGGCTGGGCAGCCCCCCTCCACCCTGCCGCACCTCTGTGGCCAGCAGCAGAAGGCAGATCCCTTCCTGAGCCCCTGCACCATGGGATGCCCTCACAGAGGGGTGCCGCAGAGCCAGCACACCCCACCCAGCCTTCCCTCCACCTGGTCCCACCAGAGACCGTGGGGAGAGTCGGGCACGCTGATGTTCCCGCGAGGGCCCGGCCACTCGTGGCTGTCATATGACCAGTGTGGCCTTTCCCAGCACTGAGCTTGGGGGGCTAATTAGCACATTCAGGGGCACTGCTGGAGTGGAAAGGCGCTTGTCTGTCGGCGGGAGGTGACCTGGGGGACTGGCGCTCCCCGCTCTCCTCCTCCTTCTCGCATGCCACCAGACAGGTCTCTCCTCCGCCGGCCGTGGCGAAAGGAGGGAAGGCATCTGCTGGGGAGTACGAGGAGCAGGAACGGGGAAGACCGTGGTGCAGGCGGTGACTCGGCTAATTTGTAGGGGATGGCGGCCGGAGGGGCTGAGTCAGGCGGGCGCTGCCGTCCGGAGCGCTGCGCTGCGCCGGCGGGCGAGAGGCACCGCGGGGTCCTCTCCTTTCACTGCCTCCCGGTTCTGCTCCACAGACCCTCCTTTTGTCAGCCCTCTGAATGGGAGCCCTGCCTGCCCGCGGCCCCGCTTTTAATTAGGGCTTCCGCTGCCCGCGCCTGCCCCTCCGCTGCCGCTCGACCCCCGCCTCCCTCCCCCCACTGCTTTTAAATTCTTTGACACAATTTAGCGCTGGCTCTCGCTTGGCTTGGCTGCTGGCCGGGACGGGAGAAAGGCGAAGAGAAGCCAGCCGGGAGTGCCAGCGGCCTGGCACGTCCGGGGCTCAGCTGGAGGCGCCGGCACGGGGCCGTCCCGGTGCTGCCAGCCCGGGACGAAGCGAGCGCATCCCGCCTGGCGCACCGCCGTCCCCGGGCTGCCGGCCTGCGGCCCCGGCCACCTTCCTCGGGGTTCATCTCGGGAGGATGCTCACACCTTAGAATCCCCAAGCCACCTCTCCACCCCACAGGCTCTGGGGGAATTAGTTCACGGTTAAGCCCGTGGAACATAGCTAAGATGTGTTTGGTTGGTTGGTTTTTGGGTGGGTGGTTTTTTTTGGTTGGTTGGTTGGTTTTTTTGTTTTAAATATGAATTGTACCTCTTGTGGCATGTTGGTGGCTCTTGCCAGAAGACCTTGCTGGAAAACATGGCTTCACATTTGTGAGGCAAATGAAAGGAAGCCCATGTTTTGCTACAATTTCTGTCTTTGCTTTGGACTGCATGGTGGTATTTGATGGGCAATTCAGGAGCTGATAGACAGCCAGGAGTTTCACAGTTATATGCTCCAGACTTTTCCAGACCTCATGTGTGTCTGTATCAAGAAAAAGATTTTATTCTTTTTGCTATACAAAACATGTTTTGACATCCGTCACAGATGCATCTTCAAGAGACTTGAACATGTATGACATGTGTGATGCTATATTTATGCAGATATAAGGAAGGATGCGGATGCAAGGAAGGAAAGCAGTTCCAGCCAGGATTTACAGGTCCTTCCCTGACTAGATCGCATCTTGTTGGCTTTTCCTTGGGATGCTTGATCCAGATGCTTTTTTCATGTCACTTTGGATATCTAGGCTCTTATTTCCTTCGGGATGACCTTTCATTTGGGTGAAATGCATTTTTCCCTCCATGAGCAACAGCTCATGCCTCAGCATCAAGCAACTCTGTGCTGCCCTTCTACAAGGGGCCATTGAGAACTGGGGCTCTGGTGCATGATGCCCTGCATTGACCTTTTGGTCTGCATCCTTGGCCACAGGTGGGCAGAGAGGAGATTGAACTTCCCGGGGTCCTCCCACCAACTGCTGGATGGGTTTCTGGGTGACCTTGGAGAGTCTGCAGAGTAGAATCCAGAGCTGGAGAGGGCTAGGGGATGGAGAGAAGTTCCTCTTTGTGTCATAAATCCTCCTCTCCTTTCCTCTATCAGCAGCTGTTGGTAGGTGATAGTTGGAGCTCAGCTGTCCACCATGAGTGCTGGGTCTGTGGCTCCAGCTGCAGGATGCCCCAACTGTCTTCCTCCCTGCATGAGACAGCACAAGATTACCATGGTCAGAAAAGCGTGGCTGCTTCCTGGGCTGCTAATACCTGGTCAGCCCCAGTCCTGTTGTGGCCAGCCCAACGCCAGCTGGGTTTCTGCCATGGCAGTAAGAGTCGGCAGGTGTGAGCTGAGCAGATGCCGAGGTGTGGGCCAGGGTGGGTGGTGCAGTTTGGATGTTTCTACCTCATCTGATACAATCAGCATCACTGTGCACATGCAAGGAAAGTTGTTCGATAGGAATGACCCATGATGCTGGGTTAATTCTGTTTACAAAAGAATAAATATTATAGCAGTGTCTTATAAAAGAGAATCAATAGCTTCCCTTTGCTGGGTGATCCCTTCATGTCTTCGAAAATCGATTCTCCTCCATTCCCCTCCTTCTTGCTGCACAGCTATCTGTTTTTCGGGGTGACGGGGGGGTCAGGCGATTATTGAAGTATATGTGAATTTACAATATTAACGACTCACGACGGTGTGTCCGCAGGTTCACGGTGAATTAATTATCTGTTTAAGAAGCCATGAAGAAATCAATCAATGAAAATTTCTCACTCTTTTGAGAGTGAGGGAGCTTGTCAATTTTTTTTTTTTTAACATGCACCACATTTAAAGGAGCAGTATGGCTTTTTTCAGCAGGAGAGGAGTGGGAGCTATTTCAGGGCTGAGGGAGACCTCTCCAGTTTGATGCAGCACTGGCAGGAGTAGAAGACCCAATTGCTGGCATCCTCAGAGGGCAGAAAGCACTAAGGATACATCCTGGAGTGGTTTTGTCCTTGAGTTAAGCCAATAGTGGCCTTCCCTAGATGGAAAGGGAAAAGCCCAATATTATGTAGTGTGTTCTAGCAGACAGTTTTGGTGTGCCATGAAGTCTGCCTCCAACATGATCTCCTCCCAGCTCACTGTCCCTGCTGCCCTTCTCCTGGAGATCCATCTGCCATTACTAAGCTGGCAGAGGGCAACACATGGCTGCACTTCAGCTGTTCCAGCCTGGGAGGATCAGGATGTGCTGGAAGAAGTCTGTCAGAGTGCTTCATGACTCAGCCTTCAGCACTACACTGCTGTGTCTAAATTTGGGACAGGCAGTGGTGAGCATGCAGCCATGAGGCATAGGTTTGGCATACCTACACACAGCCCCAGTGGACCTACTCTGCAGAGGCAAGGTAAGGTAGCTCCGGACAGCAAGTGGCCCAAGACTGCTCATCTTCTACTTTGTGCTAAAGATGCATCAGGGGGAATGACACTGGGGATACAGACCTGATTAATAGTTGTGCAGCATCCCCAGGGGTCTTCAAGTCATCCAGGGCATTCATGATGATAATGGTGTGTGCTGGGTGATGGCAATGTGTAGCATTAAACAGCATCTATCTGAGGTCCTTATGTCAACTTGAAGATGTTTCTCTGTTTGGATGGGGTTTGATGACATTTGAATACTGGATGAGAGCATTTTCCTTACATTTCAGTATTTGGCAGCAAAAACACAGACTTTGCTGCTGGTCAAAAAACTGTCAAGGGAAGATGGATTCCAGAACTGCTCAGAGTGTGAAGGGGCTTGTCTGTAATTCCTTATGCCTGTCCTGACCCTCCTAAAGACTGTCTCTTCTCACCTTTCTTGTGTCTGTGGAGGATGTAATGTATTGACACTGGTGCAATGCTAATATCCCAGTTAAAAGGGGAACAACTGGGGCAGGAGGAGAGGAAACTGAAATGAGGACAGAGTCTTTGTCAGGAAAAGTGAGTTGGACACTGTCCCTTTCCCTCATCCCTAACCACCAAATACACAGTGAGGTAGGGATGCTGTGGAGAGAAAGCCCTAGTATTTCCGGGGGGGGGGGGGGGGGGGGGGGAGGAGGGGACAAAGGGGGCAGTGGGGGGGGGGGGAGGTCAGCTGGACCCCCTGATAACCACGGTCGGGAAGAGGAGGGGGCAGGGACAACCCCT